>WAAG01010724.1:9193-21949 GCA_013390105.1 Tichodroma muraria | reverse complement strand
CGGCCGCGGGCTCCCGCCGCCTGCTCCGAGCCCCGGCGCGGCGGGGCCGGGCTCGCTGCCTGACACGGCCGGGCCCGCGCCTGGGCCGAAGGGCGGCAGCGACGCCGAGATCCCCAGAGGCGGAAGGAGTTAACAGATCGTCCAGAGAGTTTCGGAGGATGAGAGGGGGGCAGTGAAACAGGGCTCGTAACCTCAAAGGAGGGACCCTGGCCAGAGGACCACCTGGGCATTTATCGCACGTTCCTGTTGAGTCGTCGGTTCCTGCTATGTCACTGGCTATCTCTTGTCACCTGCTGTCCCTTGGCTGGCGCCACAGGTCACCGTACCCTTTGCCAGTTCACAGCCTGTAGAATCCGGCAGTGGAAGGTGGCGACCACCAGTACACCAAATCAAAAGAAGATTGAGCATGTGGACTAATTAGTATAGGAAAAGAAATAATAATTTAAGCATCAGAAGATAGGATGCTAATTGATGACTAGATAACTTGTAGCCAATGAACCATGGCTTCTTTGCTTGCTAAAATTTATATATAGTGTAAACTTTTGGGAGTTGGTACACTTGATTTGTGGAAAACTTCCACCTCGCACCCTGCGCAGAATAAACTATGTCTCCTTTGGAAGGAGAGGTTCAGAAACCTGTCTCTGACCGTGTTTAGAGAGTCCTTAAATTGGCAGCAACAGGAGTGCCTGAGGGGAGAGCCCCAGCTGCAGGAGCAGCCAGGTTTTGGTTAACAGCAGCGCTCTCCAGCAGCATGTTCTCCTTGGAACCTGGGTGCTGGCCCGAGACAGCATCTGCTGTTGGCTGTCCCCATGCAGTTGGACCCTGTAAAAGCTGTCGGTCATATTGCTGGTGTGCCCTCCCTCAAGAAATTGAGACCTGACCTTTAAGTTATGCTAATTTTCAGGATAAGTATGACAGTTAAAAATACATGCCTTTAATAAGGCTTAAAGTGCTTTGCAATTTTAAAATGGTCATGAATAAGAAATTATTTTGTAAATCGTGACATCAGTAAGGTTTGAAGAGTAAAACTGGTGAAAAAATCATAGAGTCATAGAGTGCTTTGTATTAAAGATCATCCAGTTCCAATCCCCCTGTCATGATTGGGAACACTTTCCGCTAGACCAGGGTGCTCCAAAGCCCTTGTCAACCTGGCCTTGAACACTCCACGTGGATAGGGCATCCACAGCTTCTCCAGGCAACCTGTGCCAGTGCCTCACCACCGTCACAGCAAAGGACATTTTCTGTGCATGTAACCTGAATATTCCCTCTTTTGGTTTAAACATATTGCCCCTTCTACTATCACTACAATTCCAGGTAAGTCTCTCTCCAGCTTCCCTGCAGAGCCACTCCACACACTTGAAGGTTACTATTAAGTCTCAACACAGTCTTCCCCAGGCCAAACAGCCCAAATTTTCCTGGCCTGTTTTCAGACGGGAGATGCTCCAGTCCCCTTAGCACTTCATGGCCTCCTCTGGGCTTGCTTCAACAATTCAGTGTCCTTTTGTGTTGGGGGCACCAGACCTGCACGCAGTGTTCCAGGTGTAGTCTCACCAGAGCAGAGCAGAGGAGAAAAATCACCCCCAAGTTCTTTCATAAGCCTCTATTTTGCATAAATATTTATTAGACAATATGAGCATGTTCTTAGTTTTTGGTTTTTTTTTTTAAAGCACTAATCCTCATCAAAAAGTAAATATTTTTTGTTCCTTCTTACAGCTTTCCCACAAGGTTTTACATTCTTGATTGCAGCTGTTAGCTGCCTGAGGAGAATCATTACCATTTACCGTAATTTAATACTAAAAATAACTTTAACAATGCATGTTATTGCTACATAATAAAATAATTTTAAAAAAATTTAGAAAACAGTGGTATGCCTTATACATTCTAAATGGCCCAGCAGAACATTTAAGTTTATGTGATTGGCAGAACAGAAATTGTTACCCCAGCAAAAAATTCAGAACTCCCATGTTCTTTCAGATCGTGGGGACCACATCCGCACTCCTGAAGCAGGTAGTATGTAAAATCTAGTGGGAAGTGTTTTGAACTGATCAGTTAAGAGTATCATGACTGGAAAGTAGCAAATGTGGGCCTGGCCTTGTCCTTGAGGTGTTTAACTGAGAGCTTGCAGGCTGAGACTTGTCTTCTATACTCAGATGTCTCCAGAAGTCAAACCACGTTATGAGAAGCTCCCTGCAGTCTCCGTCTCTCTTTCTAAGTCATTGAAGTTAGGTCAGCTGGACTTGGACTGTAATTGCTTGTCTTTGAAAAGAAGAAAAGTGACCTGGCCAACCACAGACCCTGTAACCTGGTCTCAGTCTCACTGCAAGGCTTTGGAAAAACTCAATTTTGATGTATGAATTCCCAAAAACATTTGATGTGGTATCACCTGGGAAGGAATGAGCATATTTGGGTTAGGAGAGAAAATGAAAAAGGAGATAACCACAAATAAGGTTGAAAAGAAAGATGTCAGGCTTAAAGAATTTGTTTTAGGATGGTCTTATTTGATATTTTTTGTAGTAAACTGATAAAATCAGTAAGAGCATGTTCATGAAATTTGGAAATGAGATATACTTAGGAATCACCATAAGTACAGAAATGTGCTATTTCTGTCTGGGATAGAGTTATTTTTTTTCCACAGTGACTAGAATGGGGCTGTAGTTTGGATTTGTGCTAAGAAGAGTGTTTTAATGCAGGGAATTTTTTAGTTATTGCTGAGCAGGGCTTGCATAGAGCTAAGATGTTTTCTGCTCCTCACCCCACTCCATCAGTGAGTGGGCTGTGATTTCATGGGAAACTGGGAAGGAACACAGCCAGGACAGCTGGCCCCAACTGACCAAAGCATATCCCATAGTATGTGGCATCATGATCAGTAAAGAAAGCCAGGGAAAGAAGGAGGAAGGGAGAATAGTTCAAAGCCATGGTGTTTGTCTTCCCAAGACACTGTTATGTGTGACGGGGCCCTGCTTTTCTGGAGATGGCTGAACACCAGCCTGCCCATAGGAATGAATTCCTTGTTTTCCTTTGTTTCCTGCACAGCTTTTGCTTTACCTATTAAACTGTCTCTATCTCAACCCACAAGTTTTCTCACTTTTACACTTCCAATTGTTTCCCCCGTCCTGCTTGTGAGAGTGAGGGAGCAGCTGCATGGTGCTTAGTTTCTTGCTGGGATTAAACCACCACAAGGTAGTATCTCAGGAGATGGATTTCCTCTAATGTAGGGAGATATTAATGTCATTGTGTAAGGCCCTGGTAAAATCTCATTTGGGGTACTGTGAAAACCTAATCAATTGTTCTATAGCTGAGCTAAGGCTGAACTAAGGGAGGGCTAGAGAGAAGTTAGGTTCATCATCAGAGACTGAGAGCCTTTCAAGAGAACAGATCTTAGGATGGCTGTGCTTGTTTACTGCAATAAAACAAAACCAGAGAGGAGACACAAGTGCTGTCTATAAATATATCAGGAAAGTAAACATGAAGGATGAAAACCATTTGAATGAAGGGGAAAGACACAAGAACAAACAGATATGTACTATTCAGTAATAAATATATCAGGACACCAGAACAATGTTTCTAGTCATTATTGCAATTGAGTAATGAAACTGCTTTTCCATGGAATTAGTGGGAACAAAAATATTTCTATTTTTAATATGGCACTTGATAAGTTTATGAGGTGATTGTACAACAGAGCTTTTTCTGTAGTGGCAGGGAACTAGGCCCTGTCATTCAGGAGGATCTTCCTGTTCTGTGTTACCATGCCAATTCATAGCACAAACAGCAGAACATTTTGTCCAGATTTATGATTAATAATATGGGAATGACCTGTCAGTTTTCTCTGAATAGTAGGCAAGGTTCAGAAGTCCTTACGAATGCAACAGTTAGGTTGTGTTACTGTGACTTCAGTAAAGCATATGATACCAGCTTTCTGTAGAAAAGAATAGAAGGAAGGAAATAAGCAGAACTTTTAAGTGAGATGAAAAATGTGCAGGTAAGTTGTAGACAGTTCTTCAAGGATCAAATCACAAGCCCAGAGCCCTCCTTGGATACCAGTACAAGTATGTATCAAATTACACCCTGTTTTTGTGCTGTGTTCTGCTTTTGTGGTACATAGTGGTTGAATTTAGTCCTTACAACTGTTAAGAGCAGCTTGGTCTAAAGCTGGTCCACTTACCAGAGCCTTAAATTCAGTGTGTTGCACTTCTTTAACGTGCAGCAGGAGGTTAACATGTTAATGTGTAGACTTGCCCAGAGATGCCAGCAGAGCTACTGACCAGTGTTACAATCCACAACTTGACCTCAAAAAACAGAAATAAAGAAAAGCTGGTCTCCTATATGTTATGAGTTGAAGGTGTTAAATTTATTGACATAACACTAGATTTGTTTCAACAGAGAGCAAGTTTATGCCAACAAGCTCATGCCAGCAGGGAATTAGGCAACATTTCATTTGAAATGTGGCACTATGCATTTTCTGTAACCTTTTATAACATTAAGTCATTCATCACACATACATGATGCTAAGAATTACCAAAACAGAATCATTTAACATTCTGAAGTTTGAGGATACCTAGATGTTTCATTGTCCAAATACCTGACTTCAAAATTGTACCTGGTCTCCTGAAGAGACTTTGTTTACCAGGGCAGGACTGATTCTATCACCTTTCTCTCCTGTTTGCATTGGGTGTGTCATACTTGATCTTCAGTAACAGGGCTGTGAGCACTTCACTGTTAAGCCTGATGGCAGAACATCATTCTGTCATTGTTTTACTTCAGAAACTGCTAATCAATGATGCAGAGGGTGACTCAATTCTTTATCCTCAGTGAATCAATCTTGTTTACGTACAAGTGTGCCTGTGTCACAGAGATACATATAATTCAGCCACAAAAGGCAGGTAGCATTTTAAAGGTTTCCAAACTGATTTATACAGAGTCAATGCATATTCTGAGTTTCATGATAAATAATGCTTCAGTTCCTGCTCTTTCATTCTTACTGTGTACTTCACGTATTTGTATATGACTGCTTGAAAATCGCAAGGGTACAGCTACCTCAAATCACAGTTTTACCCCTCTCTTTTCTCTCATGGTGTAAATCACTAAGTAGTGTACTGTCATAAACTGTAACAAGAAGAAGCCATAAAATCTCTTTCCCCAGCGATTTTAAAACTTCCACTAGCAGGTTTTTTTTTAAATTTGTGCTATATGTGGTGTTTTTCTCAGTCTAGAAAAGAACTAACTTTGATGGAAATATGTAGAAATTAAGCCAAAATATTTTAGCAATTCAGCTTTATTTAAAGTAGAAATAATCAAAAAACGAAAGACAGTTTTTCTTTCCTTGCCTTTCTGAACATGCACACAGATGGTAAGTTGGCATAATGGTCTTTCTAATTGAGAGAAATAACTTCACCAACATATCCAAGGTCCAAATATTGTAAAATATTGATGAATTAATTTTACAGTTTTATGGAAAAGATAAATAAATTTAACCAATACCAAGGATACACTCTTCAGTACAATAAAGTCCCACTAGATGGAAGCACCTCAGCTGCCATGATAGAAGAAATAAGTGTAAGTACAACAGTTTAAAACACATGCTATGGAAAGGTATCCATGTTGGAAGAATTTTGAGGGAAACATTTTATTTTGCCCAGATTCAGCTATCAACTATAAAATTAAAAATCACAGAAATAGACACATTTACTATGAGCCATATGAGCCATCTAATAGAACTCAGTGTCAAGCAGCTGTACTGTAGTCCGTGGATTTATATGTAGCATACACTGCAGCTTAGGAATTCTTTCAGAAGCTCTGCAGAACCAAGAACACAGCACAATTTTTCTCTAGATTCCATTTATATTTAGTCATTGGCTCAAAAAAATCTTTCCAAAGTACGTAGATAGGTTCTCAGCTTTAAGGACTTTCCCCTTCAGCCCAAGCTTTTACGTAGCTTTCAGGTATGCTAGATTTTACAAAGGTGGTCACAGATTGATTTTTCTTGGCTTTCCTTGACTTTTCTTGTTCTGAAATAGAACTTTTAATGACTAACTTAATAAACATGATCAGTGACTGTCTTCATCATGCTTCCATCCTACAAACTTCATGTAACATTTCACAGGATTATTTGTTGCCAATAATTTTGATCTCTGCCAACTTAAATTCGTGGGTTCGTCCTTGTTTCAGGTGGCATTCTCCCACAGGCCATGATCCCTCAGTGCATGGCTGACAAAGTGGATAACATCAGAAAGGAAAATAAAATATAGAAGTTGGCCTTCAGAACCTTTTTCACTTAGAGATGTGATGTTTTTAGATATTATCAATGAATTTTCATGTATATTCTGAAGAGAATATTGTTGATGAGGTGGCATTTTAAAAAGAGGTGTTTTTATTTGAAAGGATTTTCCCAACAAAAATCTAGTCCTTAGCATTTTGATTTCTATAGGTGTGTTCTGAAAGTATCTAATTTTAAGGTTAAAAATGCTGGATTTAATTAAAACAAGGAAAAGCAAGGGGAGAGTGATAAAAATAAATCTGTAGGATGAAGAAATATAATTAAAGGCTGCCTTCAGTGGCTGTTGGAGTAGAAGGAGATCATTGTGTTTGCACCAGTAACCTGTGCTACTACACCTGGATGTTTTAAGCAGGAATTAAATGAGAAGGGATTGATGCCACAGCCAAGCAAGTGGAACTACCCATCTCTTTACATGCCTTTGAAATTTTGGCAGTTTCACTGTGAGATTGACAACACTAATAAATTTGATAGTGCATAAAGCAAACAGAAAGGGAAAATTTTCTTGACTTGAAAACTTACTGAATGCTGTTTTTTATTAGTGATACAAAGGAGCTCACTTAAAGGTAGGTTCTTTGTGAAGTCTTTCTAATGCTTTAATTTCATTTTTATGAACACTGCCTTAGAATCTCAAGGAATAATTACATCTAATAGAGCTTTAGCTCCTTTCAATGATACAATGAGTTCAGAGATAGCTATATTCCAGTCTTCCAGATATTTCCTTCTATTTAGTTGTGCAGGTTCAAAAATGGCTTACTTTTTGAAGCAAGATTTTGAAACAGTGTTGACATAGCTTAGCTGGTAAGGCTTCCAGAAGATATGTAATTATTGTGAACACTGTCATTTCAGAGCAGATTTGTATTTGTGCTTAAGCATTGTATACACTGGTTTTTAGACAGAAATTACTACATTTATACTTGAAAAAACTGACTCACTTTGGTTGAACTCCACCAAAGCATTGTGAAACCCTAACAGACCAAATTTTACCACATATTTGTTCTTTTTCATTACTTTGAACATTGTCCCTGCGCGTTCTGGTGGGCAAACAGGAGCATGCATGGAAATCTAGGTTTATGAATGGGAGTTTATTAAATGAGAGTGTTCATGTTCCTGATTAGGAGGAAGATTTGTTATCTATTGTGTTTTCCTTCCTCTGACAGCCCTCTGCCCCTCCTCTTCCCTCATCGAGACACCCCCACGGCCGAAGGCAGTGTCTCCAGGTGAGGCCCCAGCCCAGCCTGGGCTGACACTGGGCGCTGCTGCAGAAAGAGGTGGGGCTGCCACGGCTCCCTCCACCCTTCCCCCGACCTGAGTTCAGCTGCTGCTGCTGCTGCTTTGCCAGTGGCAGTCGTCCCTTTGCACTGTAACCTCGGCATCCTCAGAGCATCCAGCAGCTGCCAGGCACTTGCAGCCCTCTCATGAATGTCATTATTTTCTCCAAGTGGCTGACTTCTGTTTTTCAAGGCTACTGTTTTCCATCTCCTTCTTAAATACTGTAAGTACAACTTCTGCTGTGCCTCTGTGAAATTTCTACTGCCTTTGTGAAATTCCTCTCTTGTATTGAATAGTGGGAGTTACTAGTTCAAAGTCTCTGAGGTTTGTTGCAGTCTCTGCTCCTGTTTGTGCTGTTCGAATGGGCCTTTAGCATTTCAGTTTTTAGCTGGATTAAAACATGAAATCAGAACAACTCAAAATGTTGGTGGTTTCCTGGCTGCCGTTTTCCTACTTGGTAGGAAATTGCCAGTGTGTCCTTCCTCTGAATGCTGGTGCCTAGTGAAGTGGAAGCGAGAAGAGAAGCATTTCCATCCCTATTTGTTTGCTGGAACCAGTTTTCTAAGAACCCAAAGAAGTGAAACTAATGCATGTTGATAAGCTCTCAGGATGCTGAGGCAGGTAACCCTGCTGCCTGCTGAAATGTAGCTGGCCCAGGGTTTTAGGAAGGAGCTAGGTTGGAAGGTATCTGTCTGTCTCAGTTCCTTGGGTTCCAAAGCTGAAGTAAGGGAATACGTGACTAGGGACGTCAGGTGGCTGCAGCAGTGTGATTACACATTCAAACTAAAAATCACCTCAGGACCCTGAGGCCACAGCAAAAAGGCCTATTTCAAGCTGTCCTGGCTCCTGACCTGGTTTGGTGTGACTGTGAACTCCATGGTGTCACTCCAACTCTGTTACATTCTTACAGACATTCCACATAAATGTTGTATGATCTAGGGATTATTCTCTCTTTAATTGCATCACTAGGAGTTGCAGAAAGGACATCAGTGTGTTAGAACTTTGAAGATATCACAGATTAACTTTTAATATTGACAGTGCACAGAGGTATTTTGAGTGGAAGAGCATACTTGCAATTCTGGCCAAATTCCCAGTAAAATTTGCACAGCTGCCAAAAATGTTGCCTTTTTGTCTGTAAGAAACCTCACATCATTTTCATAATTATATTTTACACTCTGAATTGGAAACTGTGGGAATAAGCATGGCACCAACTACTTAAAATGTAATTGATTTAGGATACCAAAATAAGGGGCACTGTCTGAAAGTTTTGACTGTCGTCTTCTTCAGACTTCTTTCTATGCCTTTTTTGTTTGTTTGGTTTCCTCTTAATGTTTATTCTCCTGTTCTACTCCACTTTATCTTGATAGAAAGGGCTGATAAAAAACATTATCAGGTGTTTTAGTGCTGTTCTGTCTAAACTTGATTCAAGGATATGGAATACATATCATAGGAAGACTGCATTTTTCCCAGGGGGAATCTCTTTATAGTAAATAATATATATTCTATAGCAGTTGAAGTTCTCATTATGCCTCTTCTTTTACTGCTCTTTCCATCTCTAATTCTCCACATAGTTTCTCTGTTTTCCATATATACTAGAAATAATAATGCCAAATAATGCCAAAATCTTATTTCATTTTCTAATATAAGCCAGAAAGGAATTTTCCCTCTTCCAGTCTTACAACAGCTGCTGAATGAGTTCATAACATGCCTACACTCACCCAACACAGCGTACAGTCTGATTTGCCATTCCTTCATTACCATTTTTCTGAGTCAGACTTTCCATGAAAGACTGGCTGTTTATAATTATTTGTTTGCAGTAACTTAAAACAGCATACCACTAGGACTCTTTAAGCATTTGCTATTAACCTGATTTTACTGGCAATCTAAGCACAGGAGCTTAAGGGAAGAAGTGTTGGTCTCAAGGAGCAGTTCTGACATTGGCTATGGTCACTTCAATCTTTTTGCTTTGGATTTTCATGTTCTAAATGGCATTAACAACTTCTAGGTGCAAACTTAGCTTCCAGCATTAGGGTTCGTTGACTGCTATTTATTTCATGGTTTGGAAAAATAGTCTTTTTCTGAATATGTGTATAAATTATCTCTTGGGGTACCCATGAGAATTATGTGACAATGAACTATATAACCTCAGAATCACTGTGATTTTATACACTTCTTTTCAGGTATCTTCTTGAAGTATGGCATTTGTATGGAAACGATGGTGGTATCTTCAGCTGGGCTGTGTATTGATAGTGAATTTGGTTTATGCCAATCTAGAGTATCAAAAAGAAACTCCTCCAAGCCTGCGTGAGATTGACCATCAGTGCTGGGAGGTATCGTCCCATGGGCTGATGGAAATGAAGAAGCTCAAGGTAGCAGATACAGTCATTGCTCTCTGGGACTTCATGATGTTCCTAAAGGAATCCCCTAAGCCCAAGCACAATGAACTCTTCAATGATTTAGCCCAGAACTTCTGGGATATGTATGTAGACTGTGTGCTCTCAAGATCCCATGGAATGGGCAGAAGACAATTAACATCTCCCAAATATTCTTCCACATACTCACACAGAACTTTAGAAGGTAACTATAGGATATGGTACTAACATTAAACTGAACCAATGCTTCATCCTCACCCTTCGTTGTTTAGACAACTCAATATACTAATTTCCAATTTTCTGTCTCTACTTGTCAAAAGTGTTTGCATCTTTCAATGGTAGCTACTTTCGCAATACATGAGACACTAGTAGTTAGGGTACTACATTTCTACATTTAACAAAGTGTAAAAAATGCTGGGTATGCACGTGGAAGTGTGTGGAAATGGATGCTGCATTCTCTGTTTATCACTGTGTGCATATAAACGACAGTACATTAATAAAGTAATTACAATACTGAAAGTTTCCTTGTATTAGGAGTTCAGTCTCAGCTTTGGGGAATTATCCTTCTGCAGAAGGGAAGCTCAAATCCCTGACAGTTTGAGCCCTATTCTTCCTACTAAAACTACTGACATACAATGTGATGTCGTGGTCACTGTGAATCACTAAACAGTGACAGGTTCTGGTCATTATGATCAGGTTTGAGTCTGAACTGAGATCATGTAGGTGACTTTACATCTTACTAATCAGTCCCAGATCTGCTGCCCCTGTTCCTCCCCAGCAGTAGGCTTTTTTCTGATGTACCCTGTCAGATGATTCAGGTTCTTGGAATGAACACAAAGATTATTTAATCATCGCACTTCTGACATATTGCTTGGACAATAACTACCTGTCTTTCATAATCTTGCAGGGTCTGCTTTCACCAATCCATTTTAAGCCAAAAGGGGAGAAAATGAAGATACTTAAGGCAACATCAAAACAAAGGAGCACAAAATCACAATATATATTGTAGATGTTTGGACAAATCCTTTGGCATAGTTCAATCTTTTTCTTTCTTTCTTTTTGTGTAAAGTACTTAATCACTCCTAAACTGATAAGTACCACACTGTTACTTTTGCTTTCCTGTCTTGCAGTCTACAAAGCTTGCCTTTTCCTCATTGAATGTGTGAATGTGTTCTGAGTCAACACCTTTGTTTTCCCATATAAACTTTGAAGTCTAGATGTGTCATATTTTTGTAGTCTCGTCTTTTCCAATAACTCTATTTTTAAAAGTTAATTTTGATGAAAACCCAATATATTTTGTTATATATTATGCAACAGAGAAAATCTAAACAAATGTATTTTATACATTGTCTTGCACATATTATTAACTTTAAGAACTGCAAAAAACAAAACAAAAACAAAAAAACAAAAAAGAAAGAGATGAGAAATTAAGCTAAAGGGAAGGATTATGCTTATTNGAGATTACAGGTGGTTTTAATTATTTTAGGAAATAGTATTCATGCTGTAACAGCATATAAACCTTCGTAAGTAATAAGAAATCCATCCCACATCATGCCTAGCTCATATATATTTTGTAAAATATCCAACAAGTCTCATAGATTTGTAAATGTCCATTTAGGCAAACACGATATGTAACTGCATCTTCT
Source organism: Tichodroma muraria (assembly GCA_013390105.1). Taxonomy (NCBI): domain Eukaryota; kingdom Metazoa; phylum Chordata; class Aves; order Passeriformes; family Sittidae; genus Tichodroma; species Tichodroma muraria. The sequence continues at coordinate 10,388 of WAAG01010724.1, read as the reverse complement.
AAAATATGTCTCCTACATATTAGAAGTCTCCTACATTTATTCTGGAGAGAGTACAAAAGTAGTGAGAGATTTTTCTGACCCATGAACATCATTTTAACTTCCTGATAGAAATTATATTTTGAGTTATTACACACCCAAACACAACAACTTCAGGAACTGATATATTATGATGAGCAGCAGTTTGCGAGCCATCATCTAACCTTCTGCAGCAATATCAAGTTTATAAAGCTGTGTACTGCATTGCATTTGCAACAAATGTTTTAACTGGCATAACTAATATAAAAAAATGCCTCTTGTTCACCTACATTGATCACGTACAGAAGTCTCAAAGTATAATAACATTTTAAAGGGATTGTTTCCCCTATCATCAGTGGTCTTTTAATTGAATGCCAGAACAAGGTATCCTATGCAGTTTTAAAAGCTTCATCCTTCTTCAGGCAGTAAGTCTGTTTTAATTAGTTTTCTATAAGAGACAAAAGTGCTTATCTTCCACCATAAATGTTTTCAGAATGTTTGAACGATCAATTGCTGTGGTCAGCCTGCAGCATCTGCCAAAGGGGCAGGTGATTATGAACAGCAGCAGTAGCAGCAAAACAAATTCCAGGTGGATGTGCTATGGTGTACATCTATGAGAGCTGTGGAAAGCCACAGCTGACTACTCCTGGGATGTCAGCAGGAGGGATTAACAGTAAATGGGATGATCTTTTCTTCCACCAGTACCCCCTCTTTTTCCACCCATGGGTTTCAGCAAGGACAGCAAGTCAAGTTTCTTGGGTGTTTTATGTTCCTCCCTGCAACAGCCAAACTGTGGTCCATGGCTGTCTGGCAAAATCAAATGTTGTTTGTGCTGCTGTGAGCCTTGTGTTAGTATTGATTTATGAAGGATAATTGTAAGTATTTGGGGAAATTCTCTCCCCTTCATTCTCCAGTCATTATTAATGCTCGGTTAACAAGAGCATTTGCATTTGCAGCTGCTCATTTGCAGTCAGAGTGTCTGTAGCAGAAACAGTACAGCTGTGGGAGAATGTTGTGGGGCTCATTTTGTGCCTGATTTAATGTTCTTGCATAAGCAAAAGTGATTTCCAGCTAAAGGTTCTTTATCCATACATGGATATATATCCATACCTTGGCTACAGTGTATTGCTGTAACTTTTGCTCAGAAATTGGAAGGACTTACAGAAGTCCTCTACATTTT
>WAAG01010721.1:32518-46855 GCA_013390105.1 Tichodroma muraria | reverse complement strand
CCCCATTTTCTTTCTTTTTTCTTTTCCCTGATCTCTCTCTATATTCAGTTCCCTTGTCCTATAGGTACAATGCACAGCTTTAAACAAAGGCCACAGAATGACTATTTGGAAGATCACAGACCTTTCTGTTGTCTCAGACAGCAACTTGGGAATCAGATGCGTTTATTTTTTCTTTATATGTTTCCAATTGTTTCCATCTATTCCCTTGCATATGGGAAGGGGCAAAGAGGGGGGCATTTCCACTGCACAAGTCCCAGCATCACCCTGAGCATCCTGGAGACCCCCAAAATCTCAAACAACCAGACCTTTCATGCTACTTCATACCCTTCTACTGGCTTCACTGAGATTGAAATTTAGGAAGTATCCCATAAAACTGGGCTCTTCTGGGACCAGCATGAATGGTTAGATAACAGGAAGCTTTAGGAGCTTTCATGCAACAGCAATTTTGTTTGAGTGTAGCATCATATAACTGCTCCGTCTTTTCCCTCGCCTGCTTCCCCAGGGAAGGAGCCTGCAGAGATTTTCCAGCTGAGTGGGAATGGCAGGGGAGTACTGGTCAAATGACATGTGAAGCAGTACTCTGCAGTATGGTTTGGAGGGCACATCTCAAAGGAGGAGTTCTGTCTCCAGAGGCTTTAGAGTTTGCGTGGGGTTCTTGTGGCTGCTGTTGTTTTCTCCTTTGTTTTCTGCAGCTCATTGTATTGTGTTGATACAGCAGGGCAGAATGGGAGTTGTTTAAAAATAACAGTTTCTCCCCTTCCCAGTCTTTAGGAGTAAAAGGGAACATGATTCCTCTAAGGTGGATGTAAAACGTGGTGTGCAGAGGTCTGAGCCACCTGGCTTGAAGTAAAGGGCAAGCTGCCCTCTCTCCCCTCCCTGCTTTCTCACCATCCATCAGAGTTCATATCAATTCAAGCGTCTTGGCCACAAATTTGGTTAGCGAGTGGGGAAACTATGCCTTTGTTCTGATGCTGGAAAAGCTCAGCAAGCTTGATTACCTAAAATAAAACCATCTGCAACCACTCTAATCAATGGCACATGCACAGAGCAAAAGCTCTAAGCTCGTGGCTCATGTAAAGTGTTCATTACATCAGACTGTTGTGCTGCAGGAAAGAATTTATGGGTGACAGCAAGTGGCTCAGAATTACCCAAAGCTGTTGGTGGGACACATGTACCCCTTGTTCCCTCCAGTGGCTGGTTCAGTCCTACAGTTTCCTGTCTGGAGGAAGGACTGTGAGTGCCCCAGTCATTCCTATGGCACTGCAGATTCAGGACTCTTTACATGGTGCTGTTTTCAGGCAGGCTTGGAAACCAGAAAGGACTCATGAAGTTAGCTCATATGACTTGAGGGTTGAACAAGATTATGCTAAATATGTCACTGGATTTGTAGGAAATGGGTTAATCTATTTCTTCGTTCGACCCCCCTGCAAACTGAGAGCTCATGTTGGCTCCTTGTCTCAGGGGTGAGACACAGCCTGTTGGTCCCACACACCATGTGAGTCTCATTGGTGACCATATTCTGGATCACAAACCAACTTTTTAGCTCTGTTTTCACAAGCTGGAGCAGATAACCAAGAGAGTTTACCAACAGAGGAATCATCAATACAATACCTACAATTTCCTTATCTTTTAAATATGTGTATGCTACCCTGCACCAGAGCACAGAGAAAATTATTTTGAGAAGCTCAATGCAGGTACTGTGTTTAACTGCAGGAGAGTTTTCTTAAAATCTGATGGCAGATCAAGGCCAGGAATAAGTTCCTGTGTTACTCTTATAATTTCCTTTTCCTAAAGCCTTGTGCAATGCAGCTAACGATCCTCCTGTCAGGACCAAATATTTCCTCAGGCATCAAGAAAATACATCACTTCACCACTGGACCTCACTTGCCCTAAAGTTGTTCACTGCCATCGTTTTCCATTTGCACTTTTCATGTCAAACTATTGTGCCAAAATTGACAGGCATGGAAAGCTGGGAAGCTGTACACATTGTCTTGGCTGATGATAATCACAGCATCTATTCCTCTTAAAAGTATAAAATTCTGGTTCCCCATAGTTCTTTGGAGCTGCATGCCACCTGATACTCGTTAAAAATTTTTTTGACTTATCTTTTTCCTCATGTTGGAACAAATGTTGAGCCTGGGAGATCCTCTCAGAGTTTGTGATCTTCCTCCTGCAAAACCCATGTCTTTGTTCAGCAGTATGTAGAGTGGTGGTAGACATAGTTGCTTTGTATTCTGAGACAGTGTTTAAAATGAGACTTTTCCCTTCAAAATCTGATACACGGGTCAAAGGGGCGACTGATCACCCTGGTTTCATCTGCACGCTCCTGACAGCTCCCATCCTCTTCTGCATATTCATTGCTGCCTCTTTCACTGCAAAATGATGTGTTTGAAAGTCTAGTCCACATCTGACCACTTTGGGGACTGATTTATGATAGCAGAGAGGGTTTTTTTCAAATTGTATTAATCTTTACATATTGAACGAGGCCCTGGGCTATAGCACGTCAGTTTCGGGTTTGCATGCTTCTGGTTTCTGCAGAAATATTATGTTAGTTTTTAGTAAAGATTGATTTAATCAGATAAAATCTCCCACCCTAGAATCAAATCCTAATTTAGCAAACCAAATCCAGTCTGCAAAGCATATAAGCTTATGGTTTATGGCAAAGCAGTGCTTAGATTGCCATAGGGTCAAGAAGGTTTGAAGGATTTTCTTGGGGAACTCTGCTGAACTGGGTAGGGAAAGTGGGAAAGGAAATCTCTGCTGCTTCTCACACCACAGTCAGGTCACTTATGTACAGTGAAAGTACTGGTTGGAATTATGGTGGTCAAAAGCAGGCTGGCTTCCTGTCTGTAATTGTAGAGGCCAGTGCAGTAGTGGTGGTGGAATGTTGACAAAACTGCCCCAGCAGCTTTACTGCACCTAGTGGATCTGAGCCCTTCTCAAGTAATTTCATTACCCCAACAGAAGGCACTTTGCCAGGCTCGAGTTCTTCTTCTGAGAGCAAATAGGGTAGCTAGGTGGAAAAAACCCCTTCCAACCTCAGGCACAGGAAGAACTCACCCTAGTAAATCACTAATTAGTAAATCACTAATTTACATCTACAGGAGAACTCTTAGTCCACACTGAGAGTAAAGTGATCTGGTAGTTTAACTTCCTTTGAGGAGAGGTTCAATTAATCCAGGTTTCCTCAGCCTGAGACCATTCACAGGGGCAGCTATCATGGACTAGCTGTTAGGCTGAAACTTGTCACCCTTCAGGAACTTAGCCCGTGTTTCCAAGCCCTCAGACTTGCTACAGGTGCACGGGCAGCTTTGATATTTCCCTTTCTGTAGCACTGTTTGACCCTTCACGGAGGGGATATTCTGAATTTGACAACAACACTCAGCAAGGGTGTGAATTTCCAAGTTTTACGCTCATATGTGCTGTTTGAAATTCATCCTGCTGTTGGTTGGTTGCATAAGGCTTTCCAGGGAGGGAACAGGAGTGTTACCTTGACGTTCCTACAGTGAACCCACACAGCATGAGCTGCAAACTGTGACTGCTTGCTGTGTATGCTCACAAATGATCTGCAGACTGATTATGATTCGCCGAAAAAATCTGCAAATAATTTTAGATGAAGAGTCCAATCAAGAATCTATTTGCAGACAATTCACAAACACAAGAAGAAGTGAGATTCATTGGATAAAATATGCACAATGAATTATTCATCTGGCTCTAGTTAATGAGGTAAATGGTACTATCAGTGTTTAAAGTTAAGCTCATTTGTATATATTGGGCAGATCAAGGCTGAAGTAACAGCTGAGGTTTTGGGAGAATAACCTAGTCTGCAGAGTGTTCAGCAGAAGAATTGCTAACTACATGTGGAGCCAGGATTTCATTCCTTCAGTTTGAACACAATGGCTTGTCCGTGCTCTTGGATCAGAGGAGCAAGAGAAGGTGTTCCTAATTCCAGGTTTGGATCTCGACATTAGATACCATTCTATGGGGCTTGTAATCAACAGAATACATAGGGAAGGAAGGGAAGCTTGGAGTGGTTTCTTTAAAGGTTTTGTGATGATTTTAATACGGGGATTGACATGAGCTGGAAATCTTGGGTCTTTATTGATTTTTTTTTTAAATTATTTTTGTAAGAGTTAAGTGATATCCAGGCACCCATATGCATTACGGTATGGAAAAGTCACATTGAAGGAGGAATCATGAAAATTTGATTCTCTTCTAAATCATTCCTGTTTAAATGTTCCAACTTTGACCAACATCTTAAGACTTCATACGTAGATTTTAGAACACCAAAGCAGAAGCAAAGCACATGATTGACTTTATTCACGTAAGTAACTCTACTGAAATAGCAGAGAATACTTCTATGACCAAATGTACATGAAAGCATAAATCCATTCAGAAATTCCGAGGTTTAGTTTTAGCCAATCAGAGATTTAATCGCAATTAAATGAGAGGTGGAGTGGAAACTAACTTCTTCCAAAACATTTTTCTTTAAGAGTCTCAAGGTGGATTTAATTCTTTCATTTAATCATGTAAGTTTGACAGCTTGCACTTATAATATTCTAGAACCTCAAGCAGAAGAATTTGGAGAATTCTTCATGGAAGTGATCATTACTTTAGTGGAAAAACCCTTATTTTAAATCTAGACTTCCTTTTGAATTTTCATATTTTGAAATTTTTAAAATTGATTCCTATTGGTTCCAGGACTTGACATCTTTCACATGAAATGACGTTGTCAAGAAACATTTTTTTGACATTCCTACAATAAATCTTTAGCAGGTAATACTTGAAATTACAGGCCACAAATCTCAGTAAGTGCTATTTACTAACATGATAATTGTGGAACATTCAATGATGTGTTAAGTACCATGGAGTGGCAGTATAATTACAGTACATGGCACGTTACAATATAAATATAAAGTAAATACATGATTATTTCTGGCTTAGGTCACATGGTAAATACTAAGTGCAATTACAGCACCAAGTAATCTGCAGGAACATGTAATTATTCTTGGGCTCAATTCATTTACAAATCCTTGTCCAGCTTTTCACACCGTGTGGGTTGTGGAAACTGTGGAAAACAGATTATTCATGCCTGCAGTGGCCTCCTTATTACCACAGCCAAAGCTCATATATGGATGATGGCTCTTCTGCCCTCTCCCACATCCCAGAGGATGGAGGTGAAGATTGGCATTATCAAGGCACCACTATGTAGCCAGATGTCCTTGGCAAGCTGGACCAAGAGCTCTCCAGTTCTCTAACAAACTCAGCTGATCTTATCTAATAATTTCACCTTGACAGTTCTGTTTTGGTGAGATCATTTCACCCCAATTTTGAGTTATCCATCAGCAATGTGGACTCTGCTTTACTCTGCATCCTGGAAATCCAAGGCTGTGGCTGAGTGCTGCTCATCACCAAGGCTGCTCCAGGAACCTGTCATTTTGTAATCTCTACTTGGATCCCTCTGCTCTGTTAGCTGGGAGGTTTGATGGGCTGAGAGGGATGGTTTGGATATCACAGCCAACAACTCTGCAGGTTTAAGAGAAGCGATGGCAGTAGAAGCCACCAGGGCATATGGAAATCCTGTACACCTAACAGAGAAGCAGACATTTGGTTCAGATGGTGTGAAATAGTCAGTCTATGGACAGCCACAGTGTGTGATAATTGGAGAAAAGTCTATCAGAGAAAAAAAAAATGAGTAGGAGAAAAACAATTTAAAGCCCCCTCAATTTAGAGCATCTTTCTGTTTAGCCAAGAAAACAAAATGGAGCTTTAAGCATCACCTGCTGCCTCTTCTCACAGGCACCTGGGGCCTCAAGAAGGTGATCCCCACTGTATTTTGCTAGGAGAGATTATCAGTATCAATCTTACAGTCTCTCAACAGGACCTGAACCTGGGACCTTCCCTACTAAAGCCCAGATCGCCGGAGATAACCTTAACAGTTGCAGCTGTTTGCCATTAGCCAGCCCTGCTCTCCAGGGATGGCTTCTGGGGTAGCTGGGATTTTAGTTTTTCTTCTAGGGTCAGCTGCAAAGCATTTGAAGCGGAGACAGGAGGTGGGGAACCAAGCTGGACCCAGCAAGAAGCTGCCATGGTCTGTGCAGCTTTGGAACGCACAGGAGGGGCCAGCTCCCAAGCTGAGGTGTATGATGCTTGATAGGGTCTGATGAAAAGAAAACTTCCTGGAGACTCAGGATGAGCACCTTCTGAAGATTTGCAACTTTTGTGGTGCTTGGGAGTGGGAATATCGCAGCTGAAGAAGTAGGCACAGGTTGGCTAAAGGGCAACATGACTCTGGAGAGACTGGATATAGTTCAGAGTAGACACCTCTGCATTTTGGCTCTCCTCAAGAGGTAAAATGATGTTCCTTGTCTGGAAACTGCTCTCCTGTCCTCAGCAGGCCAAACACAACTTCCAAGCCTGAGGAGGTGAATCACCCCAAGGCACAGCAAGAAGCCCATGCTGTGTTTCTCTGCCATGGTCTCGTCATGCTTCCCTCTCTCAGCAAGGGGAAAGGCTGCCCTGATGAGCCAAAATGCTGGTGCAGAGATGAAAGGATATGGTCTCTCAGCAATTTTGTTTTATCCCTTTATACTCCCATCTGTTGAGCTTTCCTTTTGGCTTGTTCAGTCTTACTTGGTTCAGTTTTTCTCTCAGTCTCCCTTGGCCAGAAGAGAGGGAGAAATAACAAACAGCCTGAAGAAATATTTTCAGTTGTGTGGCACACACCGTAGTGCACAGGGATAGTTAAACAGGGCCTTGGGGCTAAAACAGCAGAAAAATAAGAGAAACACCAATGATTCTGATTTGACATCAAAATTCATCTGTCTCTTCCCAATAAAATCATTGAAAACTCCCCTGAGGTTCCCAAAACTTTGCATAATGCCTACAAAGAGGTGTCAGTTTAAAGTTCCTGCCTTGCAGTAGGCTGTAATATTTAATTGCATATTAAATGATTATAGTGTCAAGAGAAATTCCAAAGCAAGAACCTTCTTATTTGTTGCACACCATTTGCTTATCATGAAATACGAAACACACTTACTCTGTGCTGCGGCCTTGAGAAATCACTGTAAAAATCTGTCACTGCAAGCAAAGGCTCTTGCTTACTCCAGCCACAGCTAAGACATGAATTACGTGTTACCTAACTCAAGAGAAAAGTTCCTTGCCCTAGTTCAGCAGACTAGTATAATTTTTAAGACGCTGTGTCTAATGCTGAGTGTCTGAACACTCTCAGGTTGTTTAGAATCAATTGGCTTAAATCTTGTGTAATGAAAATGTATTTGCCAAATAGGTTCAAGCTCCATTGCCATGCAAATCTGCATTTGCAGGGACAAATTTCTAAGTCCTTCCTCTCTTTGTTACTTCCAAGATGTTATGGATATAATTTTGCACTAGCAGTTATGTGTGGGTGCAGTTCGTGTCATTTAAACTTCTAATTACGGCATCTGATTACACCCACGTATCTTATCAGCTAGTTAGACACGTCAGTGACATGCACCAAAACTGCAAATAAGTGGGGGTACAAAATTGCACCAGCAATTATTTGCACCCACTGAAGACGAGGAAGGGTATAAAGCAGGCCATTAAAGTGTTTAAAATACTTTTCTTACAGTAATATAAACCATTGCTATGGGGATATTACTTGTGGGAACCTAGAACAAACATTAGGCTGAATTTTGAGCAGCAGCTGGGTTGGCTTTGTGGCATGTGTCTAACCAAGGTTCCCTTTGTGGGTGTAAAGTGTGTCAGCCAGGTCTGAGTTTACTTTCCTGGCTTCTTCCCTCAGCTCTGCTCAGGATCCCAATAGTACCAGCACAAAACTCTTCCTCAAGTCCAGCTGAAGTCAAATGTGATGCCTACACTGCACCCCTTAGAAAATGTGCTCTGGCAGTGTCTGAGTCAACACCACAAATTCTCTGTGAATACAGTCTGATTTTTTAAATAGCCTGGGGGCTTCTCTTAGCAGCCAGAGGAGATATGTTGATTGGGTTCATATTTAAATTTAAGCTTGCAAGTGTTCTGCTGAAAAAGGGTGTAAATGGAGTGAGGACACTTTAGGTAGAAAGAAAATAAAGCTCTACTCAAAATAACAGAAAGCAGCTTCATGACCTGCCTATTATTAATCCAAATAACAAATTGTAGTCACCTTTAAGACACGCCCTTTTTCCAGTCTCTGGAATTTTGCCTTTATTTCCTGAAACTCCTAAGGGCTGTCACCAGCACTGCTGTAAAACGTAGAGACTGCTGTGGGATTGTCCTACAACTCTGTGTTAGTCCAACCCTTTGGCACCTGGGTTTGTTAGTCCAACCCTTTGGCACCTGGGTTAGAGACTGTTCCTCCTCTGGTGCTGCATGGAAGGATGGTCCCTGTCTCAGAAACCTTCTAGGCGTGTTCCATTCCCTGTGTCAGCTATGGGACACACAAACGTCACTTGCTCTCACAGATTCAGGAGTAGCTGAAGGTAGTAGAGTTACTAACAAACTCTGAAATACTGGTGGTTACATTTCTCGTACAGCATTGTGAAACTCTCTCTGTTTTAATGTCTCTTTTTTAAAAAATAGTTCTGTTTTAAATGATAAACATCCTTGCTCAGAAATGGCGTACATTTTACCAAGGATGTTTTGCCGTCTGGAGTGCAGTCTCCCACAACAACCTAGGTGCATATGTCTTCAAATATTGTTTTTTTCCCTGTGACAAATACTTGCAATTATTCAGGATTAGATCTGAGCTTTCCCAAGCAGCTAGGAACATTACAGGAACTGAGCTGGAGTGGGGTGGAAAGGAGCCCTCTCAAAAGTGGAAGACAGTAGGGAGCACAAATATTTCGATCCACACAATGGTGATGAAGAGGTCCTACCTTGGAGCTGTATGGATATTAGCTTCTTGGAGTCTGGACCTGATAGAAAACCTGGAAGGATTGTCTTCTGTGTTCGTTTACCCTGGGGTAAATCCAGAGCAAACTCAATGATCCAAATGGAAGTAGTCCAGATTCTGCTAGCCTAAATGAGAACATTGTTTTCATATACTAGTGGGAATTCTGCCTTCTTTAATACTATACTTTTAAATTTTGCTGTCACCATGGGACACTGGAGCTTTATTTTTTGGCTTATATTCTACCCATGAAAGAATTAATTGTTTCAGCTTCCTAGAAATCATTGCATGATTCAAGTTACTCTTTCTTCATGGCTTATTCAAAAGTTGGGTTTAGTTTCCACCACAACCGTTCCCTACTCTAAAACATTATTTATATCCATAAACCACTGCAGGCTGGGAACAGCCAATGAAGAAGTAAAATAAACACAGCATTGCCTTTTAGCTGGAGTTGTACTCTGCTCCCCAGAAGGGATAACATTTATAAATTAAACACATGTTTAATTAACTTTCTGTCTTTGCACAGGATTGTGAGGGTGGGCACAATCACACTGATTTGAAGATGCAAGGTGCTCATGTGACTCCTTCACAAAAGATTCAAAACAGTAAAATAAATCATGGTTTAAAAAACTAAGGGCTGGGTTTGGGGCTCTGCTGGTGCTGGCCCAAAGCTATAAGAGCCACACTGAAGTTTCAAAGGAGTGAGATCAGAGCATGGTACCCAAGTGAGTATTTCTGGGTTTTACATAGGAAAAATAAAGATTTTTTTTTCCTCAGGGGAAAACAGTAATATACATCCTGGGATTTGGAAGGTGGCTTGCATATACTTTACCATCCTGAAGTCTGCAATCATACACACTTGTCATCTCAGTGAGTGACACAGCTGTAGTCAGGACTTCATTTCTCCCTGTTGTGAGAGAGAGAGAGAGAGGAAATTCTCCTTTGTTTTGATAATGTGCTGTATCCCAGCTGAAAGGTATCCTTCCGGGGGAGCCCCTGTTTGTATGAGGAAGAAGTTCAGTAACCATTTGTAGCCTAAAATTAACAGTTAGCATAAGATCAGTCAAAGAGGGTAGCAGTCTCCTTTGAAATTAAGTTAATTAACGGCATTAATGAAGGTTTGGTGCCTTTTGAGGAAAAGAGCTCTGGCTCAATCACAAGGTGTGAGTGTTTGATGCAAGAAGCCTGGGGCACGTTTCTGGGTCTGTCACAGTAAGGTTGTGTGAGATGTTCAGATTGATTCCTGTGGCCTTTAAACTCCAAGTCTACCAGCTCTGCCTGTGCTAGGAACACTTCCCAGAAACATTTGTGCTATGGATAATATTGTTGGAATGACTGTATTTCTAGTGGCAAAAGAAAAGGTCTGCTACCTACAGGTCCCAATTTTTGTTGCTGTGCCTGTTACAGCTGCTTGGAGCTCAGGCTGTACAAATCCTCCAACCTTTACTAACCCAATGTGGGCAACTGGAGGTGGCAGGAGAGGAGACACAGAGCTTTGCCTGATGTGGATGAGGCATGAATATTTTGAGAATCTCACTGAAGAGGTCTGCAGATGAAAATTAATACTTACAGAAGTGTTAGCCTCAGTTTTCTGACTGATGTCCACCTGGCAGAACCCCATTATGAAGGTGGGCTGACACCACTGCCCAGAATCCCTGGTCCCTGAGGTGGCTTCATTCCTCCATACCCACTTGTGACTGCACTGGTTTCAGCAGGTATCAGCTTGGGAAAGTATTTGGCACTTCCTGGGAGCTCTGGCAGGATGGGTGTCTGTACATTTTGTATAAAACCACAGTGATGGCTGGGAATCAGGCAAAACATTTGGGTCCTGGTCCCTGAGGCTTGGGAGAGTCCCAGCACAGAAGGGGAAGGGCTGGTCAGTGAGGGGGATTTACTGTTTGGGAAGAGTTCAATCCTGCCCTGATATCCACTTGGAGGGAGTGAATTTTCTAGTTCTAGTCCCTCTTTGTATTTTAGAGGAAACCCAGATGTGAATTTCTCCTTGATTTTTGTTGCAGTACCCTGGCAGGACACAAGCCCAACCTTGCTTGAATGACCTCTGCCACTGGGTGATCAACTGGCTGCAGTTCCTGGTTTTGCTGAAGGATATTTAACAAAGATTTCCCCTTTTCAGTGTTTCAGTTTCCTTTCTCCTTCCCATTACAATACTGCTGTACTACTAAGAGTTTGAGGAGCATCCAACTGCTCCCACTGGGATAACCCCATGGTCAGCTGAATGTCCCAGCCTCCCCAGTGAATCAGACACATGGAACATAAAAGCTGCACTACAGGGCACTGGGATGGGGCATTGGTAACTCAGCCACGAGGGCAGGGAGGGAAACCACCAAACAAACTGCTCTGCAATGCACGCTGTAAAGGACGTGTTAATTCTCACTCCATTTTGTGTTTCTTCTCCCCAGTGAGCATTGCTGACGTCCGATCCATGTTCCTCGCTTGCTATTTCCAAGGAGTTATCAAGTTTAAGTGCTGTCTTTTTCTGTCTTACAAGAAGGGGATGCTTGAGCCTGCTGATTAAACACATCCCTTGCTTTTCCCTGTTCAGGCACAAATTTCCAGACTCAAACTCTGAATGTAATTTCTATTCCTCCCACACCATGTGCATGTTGCAGAATTTTACTGTCACATTCCAAATCTTGCAGTAAAAACTTTTAAATGTTATTAACGGACAGGATGGATACTTCAGCTTTGACTGCTCTAGACTTTTAGATCAGGATGGGCTCTTTACTTTGTTTGTTTTGATGTTTTTTGGCTTTTTGTTGTTTAGGGTTTTTTTAAATGACAGATTTCGGCCCTTGGAGATCTGGAGAAAAATGGGTTGAAACACAATTGCATGGATCAGTCACAGTTCCTTGCAGTGTGCTATCAATCAAGGTAAAACACAACATCCTAGATGACCTTGTAGAAGTTTATATACCAAAATGGATAAGCATGTCACTTGGGTGAAAAACAGCCCCCAAAAAGGTACTGAAACGATCTGATCATATTACAGTGTGTTGAGCAAGCTGTCTATTATGGTGTCTGTATTGCTTTGTTATTGCACACGTGGACATGGACATGACACAGTGCATCACACACATTCTCTTTAATTTGGGAAACATCAACAGGGAAGCCATTAGGCGCAGGGCAGGACTTGCAGCGTGCGTGCCTGGAAGCAGAGGAATGATTGAGGAAGGTTTGCAGAGGGCCTTTGAAGGCTTGAAATGACTCTCGGGGCCAGGCCGTGAACTTGCTTCTCCAGGAGACCCAGCGCTGTTCACTGCTTACTCCAGGGAATGCTCTCCAGCTGGAGTGGGTGGTGCTCAGTCTCGCTGTAAGTGCTTGTTTCCCTTGGTTTCTCACCGCCAAGCAACACTGATAATTATAGTCACCCGCAGGTTGGAGACATGCAAAACGGACACTCGGGAGCCCTCCCTGGAGTAACTGTACTCCAGGAGTTCCAAGTCCTCCTATTCTGAATATGGGCTTCAGGATGTTTTCCTGCCTCCCACGTTCAGTCTGGACACTGGATTTTCTTTCTCAAGACTCTGGAACTGTCTGATTTACAAGTGCTGGGTAAGGAAAGGTGCGAAATGAAGGCTTAGCCCTCAGTAACCTGCCCTGCTGTGTGACCCAAAACATGGAGTATGCCACCATGGCACCAGCACTTTTCTTTCATCCTGTTTGTGTCCCACCACAGTGAAGTTGCTCTGAGGTTTCTTTATGCAGAATAACAGGTGATTTCTATCTTCAGTGGGCTGAATGCTCTCAGGGATTGCCTCTGCCTGGAGACAACTATGTGACTGTCTTCAGGCCACACTCAGATGCTTCATGGCTCTCATAGATCCTGAAAGGGTCAACCTGATGCTCCCAAGGACCCCTCTGCCAAAATCAGCAAGAAATAAGAAAAGCGTGAGTTGTTCTTTTTTCACCAGCATTTCAAATCTGTGCAAGATCTGGGCATTCTGGACCTGATAAAATAAATTTCTGCATTCAGAATGGTGGGAAAACAGGATGTTGGGAAGACACTGTGTCCCTTAGGCAGTGAACAGAGAGCAGAACTACACCAGCAGCGCCTGCATAGCCACATCCCAGAGTGACTGAATTGGGAAAATTGACCACCGTAAGGAGAGACTTCTGCCAAGTGCCTCATTGATGGCAACCCCCTGATGATTCTTTGGGGCTCAGCACAGTAGGAAGCACTTTGTGCACAGTGCTGGGGCACCTCTGAGGAAGTGGCAGAGCTGAAACTTCTCCAGACAAGGCCACAGAGAGCAGCAAGTCAACAGCTGATCCCTGGGGAGGACCTTTTAATCATTCCTTCCAATGGGGATAGATTTCCTGGGTCTACTGTGCCCTGTAGAGATGGGTCTGGATTTGGGGTCACAGGGTGGAATTATCTGGAGATCACATTGCCCCATTGGTTTCTCAAGACTGGAAGAACACTAATGCAAAGAATGCTGCCAGGACATCCAGCAGTCAGGATCTTCAGATGAGATCACTTTGCTGACCTGCTGAATACTGGGCTCCTAGCTTGACTCTACTTTTCCACCTCCTACTACTGTTTTTGAGCCAAAAAATGTTCCATTTATTTTAACTCCTTGCACATAGTACTTAGGCATAAGAAAATATTTCACATCAAAGAATCTCCTGAAATGAAATATTTCTCTGGAATTGTGCTGAGCTTGCTGATGTTTCTCTATCCTTCTAGTGAATGTATTCAGCGACTCTGAGTCTTTGGGCTGAAGTCACTGGCCACTTCAACCCTTTCCTTCCCAGAACAGCAGCCATTCAGCAGCACGAGTTATTGGAGACGAATAGTTGGGGAGCAGATGGAAACCATGTGCAAATCCCCAGCTATGCTCCTGCCTGAGCTTTGGGCCAGAATCAAATCCTGTATTTGAGCAGCCTTCTGGCTGTGGAGGTGGCATAGACAAGAAGCCGTGTAACTCAGCTCACAAAGACAGAAGGCAAAAGTGGGATATATTTCCTCACTTCCCCTCGGAAACCTCCACATTTCTCTTCTCTTTATTCCTCTTCTCCTTTGTGAATTCTCTGCTCTCATCTCCCTTCACAAGAGTCCTGTGTGACAAAGGGGTGAATATCTTTGATATCTTCCTTTCCATCAAGCTGCAGATATGATGAGAAGGAGATTCACCACAGTCTCGATTCACTCATCAAACTTCAGGCGCTTCACCAAGGCTCCAAAATTAGAAGCCTCATTGTACTGACTTACTGCTGTTTGTGCCAGCAGCATCTTGAGAAATGGAGAAATACTGGCATCTTGAGAGAATGATTCACCCTCCTCAGATGTGAATCCCTCTCCTGAGGTGTCTCTCTCTTCTCTGTGACTGTAGCTGGTGCCCAGATAACGACAATCCTAACTTCAGTGTCTTTGACTGCTATCAGGTGGAATCCATCTGAGCTGAAATGCCAGATAAGCAAAACAGCCTGTCAGCAGTAAGGTGGGG
>WAAG01010721.1:8384-25133 GCA_013390105.1 Tichodroma muraria | reverse complement strand
TCACAAACAAACCTAAACCCCCTAAACCTCAAAACATGGAGAGGAGGGAAGGAGCAGAAAGTTACCTAGCAGAGAAAGGTGCAGGACAGGGACTGCATTTTAATGTGGGGTGCTGTGAAATTTTTTTTCTGGAATGGCTTGAAGCCAGAATCAGCTTTTTGATTGTATTGCACACAGGCTGATGACTGTCACTGTGAAAAGTGTCAAATGGGGGACAGGCAGGAAGAACAGGAAAGAAGGTATACATGGCAGAGATTGGTTTGCCCAGAGGAGAATTTAGAGCAGTGTCATTGAACTGTCACTGGCTCCCCAAGGAAGACAGTCTCCCCAAAAGGGGCTTTTTGAGGTTATTTGTGCTCTTAAATTGGGTGAGCTTAACCACAGAAGGGTTTAATACATTAGGGTGGAAATACAAGCCTAAGCAGCGCTGTAAAAGCAAAATCAGTGTGTGGTGTTCAGACACCCAACCTGCAACACTCTGCCACGTTCCATCTCCCTGTCGCTGTGGTGTCATTCCCTGTTTCATTTAGAATCATGGAATCTTAGAATCCTTAAGGTTGGAAAAGGACTCCAAGACCATCAAGTCCAACTGTTAACACAGTACCACCATATTCACCACTAAACAATGTCCCCAAGCGCCACATCTACACGGCTTTTAAATACCCTCAGGGATGGTGATTCTACCACTTCATTGGGCAACCTGTTCCAATACCTGACAACCCCTTCAGTGAAGAAATTTTTCCTGTTATCCAATCTAAATCTTACCTCGTGCAGATCATGGACATTTCCTATTATCCTATTGCTTATTACTTGGGAGAAGAGGACAATCCCCACCTGTCTGCTCCCTCCCGCCAGGGAACTGTGAGAGGGTAAGAAGGTTTCCCCTCTGAGCCTCGTTTTCTCCAGGTTGAGGCCCCCCAGCTCCCTCAGATGTTCCTCATCAGACTTGTGCTCCAAAACCTTCCCCAGCTCCATTCCCTCCTCTGGACAAGCTCCAGACACTCAATGTGTAGTGAGGGGCCTTTTTCTTTTAGTGAGCTTCTTCAGATACTATCTCTTATTTCATGTTTGTGTAGAAGTTGGTGCAGCAGGAACTATTTCCTGGTGTTATTTGTGGTTTCCAGACCAGCATAAATCCCAGAAGATCTAGGACTGGATAGCCTAGACCTGAACTGGTACAAACTTGGGCAGCTCTACTGGAGACAGGAAAAAGCAGATAGCGAGAGGAAAACTCTGCTAAAGGTGACTGAAAATCTATGTCTGGAAGCAGTGACTTCAGAGATGTGTTAGGATGGTGTTTCAAAGGTATTTTGTAGCTGGTGTCTTGCTGTGTCTCCTTTGGTCTTAGGGATACCCTTCAGGGAGCAGCTGGCCCTTGCTGCACCTTGCCATAGAGTACATGATGAAATCAGAATAATGTCTTCATTAGTACTATACTATTATATCATCTTTTTCTCTTTTTTCCTTATTTTTATTTTTTTTTCTTTGTGAAAGTAGGGTTTTTCTTCTTGAGATTTATGGCATCCACTGGATGCTGCTATTAGAAGCAAGGCTGGAGTTAAACAAACTGTTACACAAACAGTTTCTGTTATCTGTGCAGAGCTCAGTGCTGATTTCCAAAGAAATTTCTGCTATAAAACTTTTGGGCCAACATGGTTGTAATATTTCATCTGCTTCATCTTAGTCTGTTCTCATGTTGGAGCACATCTCTAGTAAAAAGGAGGAAGGTGGAAAGAATCTGGAAAGTGTATTGCCTATATGAGCAGTAAATGCAGCCAGCAGAAGCAGCTTTTCCTAGTAAAGTGAGCTGGGAACAGTTAGGAACACTCACTGAAGAGTATAAAACCCTTTGGGCTTTGTTGTAAAGATCTAGCGTTACAGATATGTGGTAGTTTCCAGAAGGAAAACACAGCTAATGAAAAGGCATGGCAAAGTTTCAAAACTTGGAGGTGAAGTTGAGACATTCCCAAATTAACAGCTAAGCTGCAAACTGCCTGTGGAAGCCTGGGCTGTGCTAACACTTTTTTAACCCATCAGATGCAGAAGCCAGGGAACGCTTTGTGCTGTATACTTGAACTAGACTGCATCAGCACAGGCTTGGTATGACAACCACTCCTCAGTCCAGAAAGAGAGCAGGGTGGTTGTAAGGACCTGCTCAGAAGGACATCACTACCAGAATCTGTGTTTAGTGTCTGGTGGTTCTAACATGCTTCAGTCTCACTGTGATTGCCTTATTTTGCTGTTCCTGTAATTCAGACAGTTCCCAGATGAGTTGGTGCTGAAAGCTTCCTTTCTCTGAGATTCCTTCTCTCCTCCAACCAATCCATGCAGAAGATTTGGGTTTGTGCAGGACTTTTTTTGAAGCAATTTGTTTGGCTCTGAATTGCCATATTCTCAACACTCAGTCCATTTTACATAGCTGAGTTGCACCTCATCAGATGCATTTCAGTGAGCAAGGTGATGAATTGGAGAGCAGCATCATTCATTGCTCCATGATCTTAAGGGTTCTTTTCCAGCTGAAATCATTCCATGTTTCTATGAGCAACACTTAAAGGAGAATATAGCAATGTTGTGGATGGTTTGATTAAAAGTAAAAGTGGCTGAAGGGTATGTGAACATGTAGGTGTGGAGAATTTAAAGTGGTGAATAATTAAATCCTGCAGATAAACCGCTTAACACTGCAATGGCCCTGGTAGCTAATAACATTGCCTCCACCCATGTCTGGAATCGCTGGGATGTTTAAGCTGCACTGAAGAGGGAAAAAAACTCCTTGAAATCGATTGTCCTTTCCCACAGATGTATATTTGACCCAGCAGCAGCCCTGTCCATTGCAGAAAGTCCAACATAAGCTCAGCCAGAAGGACTGGCTTCACCCTTGGTGACACAGATGGACCTGAGCTGGGTGGCACCACCCCCTCTCTGCTCCTATCTGAATGTGCATCCAAGACCCGCCAGCCTCCCTGTGCCAGCTTTTGCCCTCGGACAGGTTGCCTCCATCTCCCTCTGGTCGCTAGGGGCCATCTCTGTGCCCTGCAGCATCCTCCCGGAGCGGCTGGCAGGCTGCAGCATGCCAGAGCAGGAGCAGGGCTGCCTTACCCCCGGCCCCACATGCAGCCACCCCAGGGTGCCCACCAGATCACGGCAGCGAGGCCTTTTCAGGGGTGATTAGGAGTACAAAGGGCTGTGCCCGACAATTAGAGAGAGGCTGTGGGAGTGTGACAAGCATGACTGGAATTTGGAGCAGATGAGCACTAAAATCGCCCATGGCAGCGGCCTCAGCTTTATGTCCCTGCAGCAAGTTTTAAATTTGGGGGACATGTCTTGTTGTTTTGGGTTTTTATTAATGTAGATTATTTTTTTATTTTTTTATTTTTTTTTTTTTTACCGCTTTCTCAGGGAGTTGGAAGGAAAGTGGTACCGAATCATCCCGTGGTGGAGATGGGAGGTTTTGCAGCATTTAGACCTGGCAAAAAGAACGGTACCCAGAAACAAGCTGTAATGAGAGCGTGTCCTTTCAGAGCCAGCCATCAGGGACAGCAAATCAATCACGCCCTGCCCTCCGCTGGGACCAGGGATGATTGATTCAGCTCCCGTCGGCTGTCCGTGGGCCGGGATGTGCACGGACATGAAAGGAGCAGAACAAAGACCCCATTACCACAGTGGGCAGAGAGAAGGCTCCCCTGCTGCTTGATGCATCTCTCCCTCTCTAAGCCATCGAAGCCTCCCCCTCTTTGTCCTCCTTTCTCCTCTAGTGCTTTGATCCTTCCTGCCCCTGCTCTCCAGCCAGCCTGGCCACAGTTCTCTTTTCCAGTTACTCCCAGTTGTGATATTTCCTTGTCAGGGAACTCCTGATACCCTCACGTTGCAACTGTTGTTCCTGGCCTATCCTTGTGGTCAGTCCATGTTTCCCATCTATTTTTCTTTTCTCAGCCCAGTTCATCCATCCTTGCAAAAGTGATAATAAAACTCAGGCTCAGACAAGTGTCTGCATTTCGGGATCCATTACTGGTGATGCACTGACCTCCCAGTTCTTGACTGTGGTACATAATGTCTGTTTCTCTCCTTCTGGGATGCTCCCATTTTTCTTTATTTATTTGTCTCAGTTAGGACCATGGAGTTGAGTCACAGAAGTGGAATGGAGCATAGTTATTTTGGTTTGAAAAGAGTTTCTGTCCCTTCCCACTGCACAGAGGAGTGTGAAGGGATGAAAATTTGCCTGTGATTTTTCTTCCCTACACTTCTTGTTTTCACCCACATTATTCATAGTCCCTGGCTCTTCCCCCTCAGGGCTTTTCTGGGCTCCTGTTGCTGAGGCCCCCCAGAAAACTGATGGCTGCAGCTGGCAGTGCCAAGGCATGAGGTAGATGGTGTGAGAGGTGTGGTGCTGTCTGGAGCTGACTCGCTCCTCTGCTGAGTGGCTGAGTTTCTGGTACCCCAAAGATGGATGGTGTGAACCTTCAAGCTGTAGCATCTCAGGTACCTTCTAAGATGAGGGGCCAGTGGGGGCTAGTTCCAGCTCCAGATGTCCCCAGATGCGGCTCTTGATGAATATTGAGTCCAACCAGCTGGAGTTCACAGGCTGTGGTGTCTTGGGCACTGCTTTCTCTGGACTCCCTGACTTCCCAAGGAGGAATATGAGTGCTCAGAGCTCCAGCAACCCAAATGCTACTCTGGCTGGCCTTTGGTTTGTGAAGACAGATCCTGTTGCTTGTTTTGCCAGGAACAAGCCCCAGAGCTACAAAGATATCTTCATAAGGCCAGGGGAAGGTTTGATGCTCCAGGGTACCTGGAGTTGAGTAGATCTTTACTGCTTCCAAAATGTGTAGAGTGGATCAAAGTAAGGAAGACTGGCTCTTCCTCTGCCGATTCACGGGACAGTCCTCCCTTTAATATGTCCTTTCTTTCTCAGCTCTGTTTAATCACCCCTTCATTACTCATTCAGTCTAAAAGAAGTTTCTGGTTGTGCCGAGGGAAGAATTTTTATTTCTCCAATCCATATGCCCGTGCAAGCTCAGCAAAATCCACTGGCACAGAGCAGCTTGGTTAGAATTCTGCAGCTCCAGGGGTAGGCTTTGAGCGTGTTTTTTTCTCCTTTGTCTTTGTGTGGACACATATACACACACAAGGAGAGGGCAAAGGCTAAAACCTCAGAGGGACTGCTTACAGTTTCATCAATATTTCATGATTAAGAAGGTGACAGAATTCTGCTTTATTTAATAAGAATATTCCCCAGGTAGGTCCTGTTTCCCCAGCCTGCTCCTGTAATTACAAACTGTTTGTGCATTAGCTGAGCAGCTTCAACGGGTTATCCCCCCCCTCAACTGTTTTAAATTAAGGGGTTGACTTTTGCCTTGGTCAGACCCATGCTTTTCCTGGAAACCAGTGACATTTTTCATAGATTATTTTAAATGAATCAGGAAGGGAAGAAAAGAAGGTGTGAAAGAGAAACTGGGTGTGATTGGAGGAGCTGAATTTCACCCTCTTTGAGCACAGCTTGCGAGCATCAGGCCGTAGTAGTCAAAATGTCAGAAGAGACTCTCTAAATTAAGAATTGTAATCTGGGGGCAGCATTGCCCACCAGTTGGATAAATAGTGGCCTGCAGAGAGGTGGGTTTGGAATCACGTTCACCCCTGCCACAGCTCCCTGCAGCAGAAGCTGTCACTGGGGATTTCCACAGCACAGAGTGCAACGGGCCGGTACCTGGTTGGCTTCTCAGGGCTACCACAAAATTCATTTCTGTGAGTATGCTCAGCACTCTGCAAGTCCCTGGTGCTGTACAGACAAAGGAAGGATGAGGAGCATGGCCACATTTTGAGCTCCCAGCATAGAGATTGGAAGGGGCTACAAAAAAGCACTGCAGGTCTCTGGCTCCCCTAAATTCCTGCAGCTCAGCCTGGGGATGGACACAGCTCCAGTGTGAAATGGGAACAGGTCACATCCATGGGACTGTTGCCTCACCATGGGAACATGCAATGGTGCCAAGAGGGGGGACAGGAAGGCTTAAGGCTAAGGCCCCTTAGCACTCTTACCTAAGCAAATCTGTAGCAAGTTTAGAAGTGTTTCTGTGGCTGGGGCCATGTTGGTTCGTCTCCACCTCCTGATGTTTTGAGGCACAGGATGCATCAGGGACAAGCACAGGGGTTCATGATGGGGGCTTTGACCCTTGAGAAACTCCTCTTGGTTGGTGTAACACACTCTTCTGTGAGCTTCTGGGAGAAAAACTGATTTTCCATTTGGACAAAGCAATGGACATCAGGACCCTAGGAACTCCGCATCCCTCGGGATTACCCCCTTAACAGGGTATGTTTCATTAGCATCTCCAAGGGATGCTGTTAGATGGTCTGGAAGCATCGCTGTGGGAAAGCTCCGTCCTTTCAGGACTCCCCACCACACTTTCTGTTTTAGTCCATAGTCACAGCCTAAAGGAAGCAGTGTTTGCAGTGAGATTGTGGCAAGCAAATGACAAGGTGAGCCACCGAGGGGTGCAGGAGGACATGGGCAGAATTTTAGGAGGTCGCTGCTGCTGTCCTGCCTCCCCACATTCATCTGACTTCTTTGTTCCAGCCTTAGGAGGGCAAATTCCACAGGCGATCAGCGATTCAGCCTGCGGCAGGATCAAAGCAGCCTCATTTCCAGGGTTTGTCTGATGTTTGGATTCTCTGGCACAGGGACAAAGTCAGGATTATCCATCAGCTGGGGCACAGAGAACTGTATGTGTTTGTGTGTGTATGTCTCTATTTGGCTCCTCTCACATCTAATGCTCCTTGCTGTCTCCACTCTTCCTTCTGCTTGGAGCTCTCTCATCTACCTGGCTGCCTATTTTTATGAAACTTGAAGGAACCTCTAAGTTTTGGGAATGTTTCATCTCTTTCTTATTGGTGTGAAACGTCTATTTTGTTCAAAAGCTATTTGGGATGAAGATACATCAATAAAAGGTTAGGATTTCATAAATAAAGTAGAAATAACTCTACATTTTCAGTGTCACAACTCCCACCTTGCCTCTCAACAGGAGTTAAGAGAGTGTTTTACAAAAACGTGATATTTTTCCCCCCATTTAAATGAATATCTGAATACATGTAATTGGAAATGCTCAGTAAGTGCCATAAACATGTGCTCTGGATAAAGATAGTGTGATGTGAGCATCACTGCTCACTGGTCTTTTCCCTCTGAACACATCCCAGACATCCCTCCTTTTCCTGGATAGTTTTCCCTCAGCCAATACCACATGGAGTCAGTGTGGTGCAGCAATAGGATCTGAACAAAGAGGGAAAAACCCTAATCTGTGCCTATATATCCCAAAGAACATTTAAGACCTCCTGAAAATGTCTTCTGGGGCAGGGGGACATCTTCCAGTAACCTTGAATCTGTGACCTCCTTGTGGGACACCAGCGTGGCTGGCTCAAACCAACAGGCAGAATTATGTCCCACAGTTGCCTACATTTATTTGGGACTTGATGATGTGGTCTGGGGTTTCCACCTTCTCTGTGCTGCAATTTTCCTTTGGTGAAATGAGGTGCTACTGACCTTGTGTAAAGTGCTTTGGGGTCTTCAGCTGGGAAGCAGTCCATAAAAATTATGCATTCTTGGGAAGAAGAATATAAAGCCTTAAGTTCAGAAGGTGACTGAAAGAGCTGTTGGCAGTTTAGCTATCATCTCTGAGGGATACTCTGAAAACCTAATGTAAATAAACGGGCACTGCGATGGCTCTGAAAGCTCCTGCCACATAAAGGCAAGATGGGAGTGACTCTGAGATGCTGCAAAGGCTTCTCTTGTCTGTGGTAAATCTGAGCTGGGATTAGGCAGGTTTAGAAAAGGACTACCAGGTTCTAGACTGTAGACATGCCTGGTAGGGATAGTGCTAAAATTTTTTTTTTGAGACCAAAATTTATAAATGATGTTGTCCTCAGAAAGCAAGTTGCGTTAATGAACTTTTCCACAGATCAAGTTTGGCTCTTATCTTGCCCTAGGACATGGGTGTGCTTTTAATGGAAGTCTTGAAACTAATCAAACAAACAAACAAAAAATAATAACTACTTATTAACTGTTCATACTCTGGCTGAGAGCTTATGGCTTGAGGTGTTTACCCCTATTTCACGGGTAATTTTCCTACATTCCTGCATGTGGATGAGTTTATACCATTCTGTTTGAGCTTTTCAGAGGTGGGAAAGCAGCTGGGGTCAACAGGAAGCACAGGCCGTGCTCTGCTTCATGCAGAGCCTTATTGTAACAATTAGAAGTGGAGGATGCAGTTCTGCAACAGCTTTAGAAGGGACCTCCAGTTTAATGAGGCTGAATAGCCCCTTAGCAGATGCACAAGTGTCTCAAGAGTAGGAGAAGCAGCTGGACTTCATGCACCCATGTGAGATGCAGGACAGTGATCCAGAGGCATAGGGAAGTTAGGGGGTCTCTGAAGAAAATTTCCATTTGGCTGTAGTGCCTTTCCAAGCTCTCCTGTGGCTCCCAGTCCAGTGGCTGATCTGCACGGTCAGACTGCCCCATGCTCCCATTCAGTTCTGGAAGATGAATTGGCAGAATCAGTCTTGGATGTTAAGGGAAAGGAGGGAGTCTGTTCGCTCTGTGGGGCTTTTGTCCTTCAGACTCACCACTTGCTTGGCCAAGTGAGATTCTGCTACGTGGTGGAGAATGTCACCAATTCCAAGGGCTGCCCCTGGAGCTGGGAGCACAGCTGGGTGCCCCAGCTCTGACAGCCTCTCTTGCACCACAAGGCACCACAATGAGGTCTGAAATCACCAACTGGATCAATGGACAGCAGGTCTCTGGTCTCAGGAGCTAAAACACCATCCACCCTTCAATCCTACAGGTGCTAAAGCATCTGTAGGATCTTAAAAATTGTCTAGCAGTCCAGGGGAGTCCCCAGCTGCTCAGCCTCTCTGCCCCAGCTGACTCAGGGTGTGTCCAAAGAGGAACCTTGGTGCTGGGCTATGAAGGCTGCTGGATGAACAGCAACACTTGAGTGTGTGCCCAAGGACACAGCCTGTCAGCACTGATTGCTTGTCTCTCTCTTTTCAGAGGATATTTATTCCTGCTTTGAATGTACAGGCAGGATTTTTTCATTGGGAACCAGCGTTGACTGGACTAGAAGTGGAGCAACCTGGGTACATGGGTCTGTAGAACTGGCTGTGGCATAGACATGGCCAGCAGTGGTAGAGTGGAGGCAGGAAGGGCAACTCCTTCAAAAGATGGGTAAATAGTCCCAGTTCTTCCATCAGTGTCTGTCTCCCACCAGCCCGAATACAGCAGAATGATACACACGACTGAACAAATACCAGACATTATTCCTGGAGTTCCCTGCAGCCTTTCAGAAAGACAGTCTAGCCAGGGAGGGAGAAGTCACAAGCTGTTTTCCCTTATAAAGACAGTACAGAACGGGTGGGTCTCACACACACATCTCCGAAGCTCTGTTTGTGCTGATGACTCCATTTGCTGCAGTGATACTCACTGAGACAATGAGAAAAACCTTTCTAGAATACAATTTCTCAGAAGAGGTGAGCTCACCTGAAAATCAGCTGTTGGTTAATAAACCTTGATCTGCTGAGTCACGTCTTTATGCAGTCTGGGTTGGTCTGCTGTGACCCAGGGAGGTTTTTGTAGATCTGAATGCAGAAATCTGTGGCATCCCTGTGCCGCTACAGAATCATTAAAAGCAGTTTCACCAAGAGTAGTTGTTACTGTGAAAAACTCTGCCTCACTTGCAGTATGTTTCATGGAGTCAAGGTCTAGGAGAAAGTTATATAGTAGATAGTAAACCCCTCCTACACTTCTCTTTTTTATTTTTTTTTTTCTTTTTACAGACAGATGTCAGTGTCTTTGAGTGTATGCTACTTTTCAAAGGGGCTTTGGAAGCTGATAACACATTCTTCCGAGGCTACAAAATACTTAGCACTGCTCTAACAATTTTTATCTTCAAAGTGCTCTCCCCTGTGTGAAAGTCAGTCTCTTCCCTGAAGAATTTCAAATCTAATAAAAAAAAAGGGGTTAGTGGAGAATGGAGCTACGTGAAGCAAGTTCCCCAACAGTAGTTTCACTCACTATAAACAAGTAATTTTTGGTTAAACTAAAACTTGGCAAAATCACACCACATTTTTGAGGTGTTTCACCTCCAAAAATGTAAGAAAAACATTTTTGAAAATATTGCAATATTTCACCTTGCTGTTTGCTAAATCAAAACTTTACATATCAAATCAGTATTTCCATTGGAAATATAGCTAATATTTTTTCTTCTAAAAATCATAACTATGAGAAAACCTCATGGAATGAAACAGATCATTCATTTTATGTTTCCTGGTTCAGCCACTGAATCGTGGAAAATAAAATCAATGCAGGGAAGAGCCTTTAAAAAAGAAAAACATTATGACCCCTCCTGTAAAATGGAGAAACTAAATGGTGGTGGACACCACTGCACTGATTTTTACGGTCGACCTTCTGGCTACCCTTGCCCTTCCCAGCCCCATGTGATGCATCAAAGCCAGCTTTGCTGTACTCCTGATTACTTGAGCACGGCGCTGAGATGCAGCTGCATTCCTTCATCCTGCACAGACCAGGACCCTTGAAGATATGGCTCTGCACAGCACTTCCGCCTCTTAGCTCCTCTTTCTTCAAGATCAACAGGCAGCAGGAGGAATACAGAAGCTTCTGGAGGACAGAAAAAATACTGTGGGATGGCTGCTGCAGATCTCTTCTGTTGTATGATCCTGTTTGGGGTATGGGCAATACCAAACCCCACAGACGCTGTGCTGGGCAGAATTGAGATGTTAAACATCAGCCTTCTCCACAGGATAGCTCCCAGGTTTGGGCTGAGCAGCCACTGGGTTGAGAGTTTTAGATATCTGGTTGCCAGATAAGGGCAGATTTCCCTTGAAAATTCATCTTCAGTATCAGTGGAGATAAACAGCTGTGTTGATTGGAGGGAGAATTTGGACCATTGATAGGATCCTGGTCTTGAGTTATGGTTGCAAACTGCATGAGCTGTGTCCTATAAATGAGTATGGCAGTGGCCAAGGGAATGTTGCATTTGTGAAGGGGATGAAGCATCTTCCTTGATGGAAGAGTGTGGAGAAGTTGCCCTCAGCTGCACTGATTCAGGAACATTCAGTTGTCCTGCTTTGAAGTGGCAGCAGCGTTCAGTTTGTAGATCTCAAACTCCTTTCTCTTCTCATTTGTGGTGAGGCTTCTTGAAGGGGCCTTGAAGGACTCTTTTTTCCTAAAGCAAAGATCTGAGCCTGGTCCTGTCCCTGAAGTACAGGAGTTTTTTGAAACCTATGATCCTGCAAAGGACTCAAAGCATGAAACCCATCATTCACTGGGGTTTGCATACCCTGCTGTAGACAGAGGTTGTAGAAGGGTGCTGGAGAGATTGGTGAGACTAAACAGTCTCTTCCCCTTTCCTCAGAACACCCTTGTTCTGCACACCACGATAATGGCTCACACCGCAAATTTACAAAAGAAACAATAAAAGATCACCATGAGCTCTCTGAGAAGCCCCAGCATGAGGCCTCAGACTTAAAATAATTAGTATTGATTTGCTCCAATAACTCGGGCTGCATGTGATAGTTCCACAAGCTACATCTGCCTAGAGGCTTTGTGCTCAAAATAGCTTCTTTTCCGCTCTCTTTCAGCTCCCGCTTCCTTCGCTCCTCCAAATCACTGCAGAGTAGCGTTCTGCAGGGAGCTATGGGGAAAATCCCATTATAGACTGTGTGGGAGCTCAAAAGATATTCAAAAAAAGTGAGACAGGTTAAGTGAGGTTGGAGTATTAGAAGACAAATTGCTGAAAACCAGGCCACGCTTCTGTGGTGTTTTGCAGCAAACAACCAAAATCAGCGCCGACAAAATCAGTTCCTTCAAAATTTTGTTTGAGAAGAGCAAACGCCCTGTTGTCTGCAGGTGTTAAAAAGCTGTCTGGAAGTGTTGGTGAATAACTTTTTAAAAGTCCCCATTGTTTACCACGGCTGTGCTAACAGCACAATTCTCCCTGGTCTTGTCGTTATGGAGTATAATTCCTGCAGAGGGAGGATGTCTGTTTGCATTTGCCCATTAGTAACCAGCACAGTGGTTGCAACAGAAAGTTTAATTATGGTTGGGCTGAGGGAGATGAGAGAGCCACAAAGGAAGAAAAGGTTCTCTAACAGATCACCCTTTCTCCTCCTCTTCCTCCTCTGGTTCCTCAGAAAACTTCAGGGAAGTTTCTCATGCTTCTCCACAAACAGANCTTATGCAGCCATTACCCTCTACATTGGTAACCTTAAAGCTTTTCTGACGTGTGCAATTATTGGTCCCCAGAGAGACTGAAAAAACACATTTCACAATGCAATGCTGGGACCGCCCCTGGGCTCCAACTCCTTCCTCTCATAGCTGGGCACTCCTCAGCCCCCACAGGCATTAATACATTCCAGCATGTCCCATAGCAAAGGTTTGGGTAACTTTTCCCCCTATTTTTCTATTTGCAAAGCCAAAAGAAATAAAATAAATAAAGGCTCAAAGCTTCTAATAGAATTATATAAATCATTGGACTGTTATGTAGTAAAATAGTCATGACCTGAAAAACACACTTATACCATTCTTATGCTCTTTTGGGAACAGCCACACTCTCCAAATGGAGGAAATCTCCTCCTGTAACTTTCCAGAGATGCATGCCCCAAAAGGGGAGAGAAATATCCTTCCAGGCAGCTAAGAAGCAGCAAAATTTTGGAGTATAATTTAAAGGAATGAATGTTATGATAGCAATACTTACCATGCAAATGAAACCTTAGGTGTGAGATCATTGGGGATGAAGCTGGATCAGCATCCAGAGCCAAAATGTTGAAATAAAATGGAAGCCACGTATGAGATGAACTGCTTGGGGTAGACCAGTGTGCTCCCTGCTTTAAAAGCACTTTATTTCTGATGGAAATAGGTGAGGGATGCTATGACATGGGGAAAAGGAACAATTGTCATATTTCCATCAGTGCTGTTGGCTGGAGAGTGATCTGCTGGTTTCAGTATCACGTGGGGCCACGTGTGGTCATGTGTCCCATGCTGTGCACACGTAGATCCACTGCACACACTTTGTACTCCTGGGTCTGGGCCTTCCAGGTCTGCAGGCCTGTCCTCAGACTAGATTTAACCTCTACTTTGAACTGAGTAGTTGGGGCATGAGGAGAGGGGGAGCAGATGGACTTCCCTGCTCAGCCCCCGTCTCGTTCAGAGGGACTCAGCCTTGCTTTGATCACACTTGCAAGTTTCGCTGCTGAACAGATGCCAAAATAGGAGCTGCTTTCTCAAAAATCTGGCCTCTAATACCCTGCCCTGCTGAAAACAAGGAGACTTTTGACATTTTTGGGTGGGATTCAGCCCACAGATTTAGATGTCCAGCTGTCCGAATTCCTGTTAGAGTCAATGAAGGTCAAGGATGTCATGCATTTGTCTAAACATAGGCATCTGATGTCATTTTAAATGCCCTCTTTTATCCAAGATGTCTCCCTGGGGCCAGCAAACATTACCCAAAATCTATGGGAAAATGCACCCCTATGGAGCAGTAGCTGGGAGCTAGCCAGGACACCCCAGAACCTCTAATGGTACCAGATGCTTCTTTTAGGCAAAATATTTTATCTCCTGATCAATATTATGTAGAATCAAGAACAATGGACTTCTACAGATGATGAAAATTGACTTGATCTCCATTGGCTACAAAGGACATTAAGCATGTAGCTTAAAATATGCTTAAATTTAAGAGGCAATCTGACCCTTGATCCCATAATTAAGAGCTGATTCCTTCTTTTTGCTGCCTGCAATTCATAACCCAAGTGGAGCAGCCCTGAGGTCTGGACTGGTGGCCCCTGTCCCAAACTCCAGTGTATTACAGCAGATTGGCCAGGACATCTGTTAGGCCTGGCTCCTTTGGGAGCTCTTGGCTGGTTCATAGGGAGACAGTGGCAAAGCTGTGGCCCAG
This sequence comes from Tichodroma muraria, assembly GCA_013390105.1. Lineage (NCBI taxonomy): Eukaryota > Metazoa > Chordata > Aves > Passeriformes > Sittidae > Tichodroma > Tichodroma muraria. The sequence continues at coordinate 11,184 of WAAG01010721.1, read as the reverse complement.
GTGGCTCCAAAGGGACCAGTGGCACAGTGGAGCAGCCTGATGGCCAAAACCCAGGATGGTTCCAGTTCACAAAGCTCTGGAGCAACCCATGCTCAGCTCTCCATGTAATCCTTGACCTGCTTTTTCTCTTCTGCTACGTTCTGTTTGCACTGTGTTCGTATTATCCAGGTTTCAGGTGGTGGTCATGGTGCTTTCAGTCCCTTGGAATTAAGGTCTTTTTTTGCTTAATTTTCAGGCTTATATAAATTAAAGAGCTAAGAAAGTGTATATGAATATGACCTCATTTTTCCCTCCTACCTCCCCCCACACACTTCCCCAGTTGACATGTTTGTGCAAATGTTGAAGATGAATAACGTAAATAGACTTCTTTAACAGTGATAACTTATTAAAATAGCATGGGTGTGTGAATTTCTATCACTAACCGGGAACCCTGCTGCTTACCAGTGGCAATGCCATCCATGCATTATTCAGTAGATGAAAAAGGCCATTGTTCCTGTGTTCTGGAATTAATCAGTTCAGTGTGAAGATTACCTGTCACCAAAATATCGTGTTTATTCAGTCCATCAAAGCAGCCCTATCTGACAGCAGTTGGGTTTCCCCCATAGGGCCCTTTGTGCTAAAATACACATTTGTAAATATGACAGAGACCTGGTGGTGTTAAGGAGAATGCAAGGAACAACCTCTCTGATCTGTCTTGTGTGCTGGAGTTTAAGGCCTGTTGTGGGGGCAAGAAGGAAGAAATGCATGGAACAAGGAGCATCTGTGAGTTATAATTCAATCAATCTGAAATCCATGGTGTTATTGTGACAGATCTAAATCTGACTTTCAGGCTTTAGTGCTTTCCAGCTGCAGCAGAGGCATGTGAGGTCCTTGACTTCATTATTTTGCTTCCATGCCCTTTCTGAGCTTAGATACTTTTTTTACTGAAAGTAGTGGCCTTTCTCCCATTTCTCTTCTCCTGGCCCCTTGACCTCTTACTCTGTTCACTTCTCTTGCTGCCAAAGTGAGGTATTGGAACATCTGGCCTTGCCTATTTTCACCGTTCTGGTGTATCAGATTATGGAGGTCCAAGGCTGGTCCGTGCTGTGGCACATCTCAAAAGACTATTGTGGATACACTGATGGAACCAAGATCTGAGTGGACAAATCCAAAAACCTCTGTAAAGCAGAAGAGTGACCTGTTTGGCTTTTTTATTTTTGCTTCTGAGTGCCCAGGATATTTGAAATAGGTAGAAATACTACTCACACATAGTACCCTCCATTTTTTATTTATGCACAGTTTTTCTCCAACAATTACATAATAAAATATCCATTAAATGGGATCCCATACCTTCAGATGCATGTGCAGTTGCACAGTCTCAACGAAAACCAAGTAATTTCCTGAGTGGTGACGGAGGAGTTGGATGGAGCTGTCCCTGTCGTGTCTCCAGGTCCTTCCAGAGCCCTGGCTGGGCAGAGGCAGGTGTGCAGCAGCAAGGTGCTGCCTGCCTCTTTGTCTGCAGAGGCACTGATTTCAGACTCTCTCCCTTAATTTGCCCAGATGCTGTTTTTAATTAAGCTCCAAAAGTTTCATGATCTTTGAGACCTCTTCCACTCTGCCAATACTCGTAGGAGCTGGCAGGCAGGGTGATCACAGCCTTGCTTCTGCTTAGATTCAGGCTGAGATTTGTGCACAGAGATGACTGTTTCCAAGCAGGGTTAATGCATTCACCTGGGGTGTGAAATATCAGCAATGCTGCGTGTTTCCCAGATGACCTTGACTCTGAGAGTGACTGGCCATATGCTCACTTAAGCTGATGGCAATATTTTTCCCCTCTTGTTGACTTCAGGGGGTGTCTGATCAGGGCCCTAATCTCCATGTGTCTGTAATCCCAATCAGTAAATGAGCACGCACTTTGCTTTATTTAAAATGCGAGCTCCTCACGAACACCGTTTGTACAGATTCCAGGATGGTGATGTGGGGGCTGGTGTCTCCTTCTGGATCATCCAGTAATAAATACCAAGCCTTGCCACCCTCCCAGAGGGGTGCTGTCCCACGGCCAAGGACTTTCATAGTGTGTCACTGTCTCTGACTCACAGCTGTAATTCAACTGTGACAATGGCAAGGAGTGTAATCCAGGGAATCGGTTGGCCTTGTTACAGGAGGAATATGTCCCCTCACAGAAAGGCAACTGTCTCCATGTCTGTTTGCTCTTAACTAGATAAAATCTGGTCGCTTTGAAAAGATGTTTTAAGGATATTCTGCCACTTTTGAAATTTTCCAAGGAGAAAAATGGATGATTTTAATGGAGAGGACCAAAGGAAAAATAATCTCTTGAAAAAGTATTTGGGGGGGTGTTGGAGGGGGGGGGGATGACCAGATAATGATACTGCTTTTAAATATACCCATTAGTACTTTCAGAAGAAAACTTTTCAGAAGTGTTTCTTTGTTCTTTTGGCTGGCTGAGGGCCATTTTGTTGGTCTGAATGCTGGTGTCCTTGCTCTTGCTGTATAGATCATGTGCCTGGCCTGGCCACTTGAATTCCCTAAGCTAGAAACAGCTTCAGTCGTTGCAAGTATGTCAGCTCTGCTCCAAGCTCCATAATAATAACTCTTTCACTTCAGCTGATGAGATCTAGGTACCAATCTTGCTGAGGTCACCAAAGGAAAAAAAAATTAACTTCGTCACTTCTCCATTGACAATTCAACACAAACCATATATCTCTGCTTAAGGCACCTCACACTTCCTCCTTATTTTACCCAAATTGCAAAAAAAAGCACCACTGAGATTTCACTGAGCTTAAAAAAAAAAAAAAAAAAA
>WAAG01010717.1:17733-44548 GCA_013390105.1 Tichodroma muraria | reverse complement strand
TTCTGTGGGCAACCTGTGCCAGGTGCCTCACCACTCTCACTGTACTATTTTTCCATAAAACCTACTTTAAACTAAATCTTCTCTTTCAGTTTGAACCTATTTCCACTTGTCCTGTAATTCCAGGCTCCCTTCAGGTACTGGAAGGCCACAATTAGGTCCCACCCCAAAGTCTTCTCTTTCCTAGGCTGAACGATTCCAACTCTCTCTGTCTTTCCTTATAGGAGAGGTGCTCCAGCCCTGTGACTATTTTTGTGTCTCTCTCTGGGCTCACTCTGGCAGGTCCCTGTCCCTGCTGTGCTGGCCCCCAGCTCTGGATGCAGTGCTCCAGGTGGGTCTCAGCAGAGCAGAACAGAGGGGCAGAATCCCCTCCCTCCCCTGCTGCCCATGGGGCTCTGGGTGCAGGCCAGGATACATTAGGCTAAATTCTGGAAATTCTTAAAACCAAGGGGATTAGCCAAATGTATATTTTAATGAATAGAAGATTGTCAGATATGTTTATCTTTGTTTGATGTCTTTGGTAGCATGTGAGGGACTTTTCTTTTTCTCCTTTCAGAGTAATCTTTAAGACTTCTGCTTTAATGATTTTTCTTTTCTAACTGAAAAACTGGAAAGGAAAATTTTAAAATAATTAAAGTTTTCTCCTTATCCAGTTCCTCTGTAGCTATCATTTATAATTTTTAAATGATGTACATGCTTTGAATAAACCATGTATTTCAAAATGGTTTGTAGAAGGAAAAAATCCTTTCACACTTTTGCATTGTAATTTTTATAATAATAATTTTTATAACTTTTATCAACCTATGACTGAAAATTTGTCTCCATTTTGAAACTTTCTGTAATGGACCGAGCTAAAATCTAATTCTGCACTTCACACACTCCATGTGCCAAACAGATCCTTCATTTAATTAATTCCATTAAGCGGGTTTTGCAGAGAAAGGAGTAATTTACAGGAAGCACTTGGCCCTGAACCCCCTTCAAAGTGACTGGCAAATTAGGTACGGCACAGGCACGTGGAAGGGGGTGAAGCCTCCTTCATGCGGGTGGAAGATGAAGCCTTGAGTGGCAGCATGTTTTCTGGAGCACGGGGGTGTCACCCAGCGGTGCTGCTGCCCTCTGAGCTCGCTCAGGTGCTCGCCCACCGCTGCCTTCGCGTGTCACCCGGAGGATGCTGCTCCTTGTGCCGCTGATCGTGCCGCTCCGCAGCCCTGACAGCGCTCACTAACCCGGAGTTGATGTGGCATGACAAGACACCAACTTCTGCTCTGGCAGCGAGGCTCTTCACGCGCAGCGCAGTCTGCCAGGGTCTCCCAGGACGTTCGAGTCGTATCCGTGCGTAATGGCCTCGTGCAGCTAAGTGGAGCATGCTGTCTGAGATGAAAGTCAAATTTCAGAGCGGGCTTGTTTCCCTCTCCTCCCTCTCCCTCCACCAGTGCCCCTTTCACCACCGCAACGGGATGTCTTCCTGCTTCCCCGTCGCTCCCCAAAACACACAAGCCCTCCTTCCTGCGTGGTGTAACTAATCTGGTTTGCTGACTGAGATCTGCCAGGGCCTTTAAAGTGATGCCAGCTACTATGTACTCAGTGTAGCACGGCAGCATTTCAGAGTAAAGCTAAAAATCCAAATCCAATAAGCAAGGAAATAACCATAAAGAAGCAGCCCTGGTTTCCATTCTGTCCATCAGCTCACTGCCTGATGGGGCTGCTTTGCACTGAAGTTGGCTATGGACCATATGTTAGAAGTATGAAGACCTCTTTCTTTCCTACTTTTTTCCTCTTTAAACTCAAATCTGTGAAGAGATGCATTTTTTTAAATCCTATAGGAAAATCACATTATTTTCAGGCATGAGCTCTCAAGCAGTTTGGATTCCTTTTTCTTTCTGTTGGGATTAGCAAACAGCAGCAAAACTCACACTTCTCTTCCTAAATCCCCATTCAAAATGGAAGGGAGGTTACCCAAGCTCAGGTTTTGTTCTTTTGAGATTTAACTGAAAGACTTTCAGTGAGGGGGGTTGTGATCCTGTAAGGTTTTGGCTTTCATGAAAATTAGCAGAACGATTTTTGTGAAAAATATTTGCATTTCAAGCAAATGCAGATTAGTAAAACTTTTACGGTGAAAAAGACTTTCACGGTTTTGTGAAGAAAACAGGTTAAATGATTTCTTGTTTGTTACGTTTGTTGGAGAGAAGATGACTTTTGAAAAAAACCCTAAAGAACCCCCAAAACTACAGAACATCATGTTAACAGGAACAGGGGAACAGGATATGACAAAAACCCGGAGTAATGGGGGAAACCATCCATAGTGCCAGAATGGGTTCTGGAAGCAGGGGGATGCTTGCTTTTGGAGAAGAATGGAACGAGTGCTGGAAGCTCTGTGGCTCTCTAAAATGGCAGAGTGATGTTCTCTTCTGCCAGGGCATTCCAAGAGAAAACTGTTCTTATTTTGTTTCATCAGGCCAATTTTAACTTTTATTTTATTTTTATTGTACAAAACAAATAAAGAAATTTGCCAGTGTAGGGAGGATTAAGAGTGGATAATCCATTTTTGTGGCTCAGTTCTGATAAGTGACTCATTCTGATAAGAAAAGAGCTCATCAGCTCCCTGTAGCCTTGCATCTGAAGACAGTTGCTGACAGATTGCACAAAATATGTCACTGCATTTTTAGGACCCCAAGACAGCATCTTGCAAGCAGATAAAACCAAATAAAACCTGACAAACCGTCTTTGTACTGGAGAGATGAGAAGAAAAATGCAGATAGTTTCTGTTAGAGGATTTGAATGTGAAGCTATGAAGAAGGGCATTGAGTTATAACTTAAATTCCTTAAATGTTCTCTTGAAAATGAAGGATCTTAGTTAATTAAAAGTTATTGCATAACTGCTGCTGGGGAGTGAAAAGTTTATTTTTAATTATACTGCCTTACATAATGGTTACACGATGACAGAGGCAGCATGATGAAGTGAAAGAGATTTAAGTATACTTTTTTAATACAGTGAAATTAAAAATTGAGGTGTTGATGCATTAATTCATCCTTGACTTGTCCCTGGATCTGTTTCATGATCTCTGCTTCAGCACTCAGTTTTTGAGGACAGTGTCTGTTTGTTCTGTACTTGTACAGCCCACGGCTGTGATGACGACTTCTTGAGCATGGTATTCATCAAGATAATAAATAATCTTGTCCACTTTCAGCTTCTCCTTTGATCTTGGAATGTTTTGGCCAGCAGACTGGTACACATGCATCTGTAACTAATATGCCAACAAATGACATCTATAATTTATTGTAATCGTGGAAAACCTATTTCAGCTGGATGATTTCTTAAGTAATTTGTTTAACTCTGGTTATAGAACTGTATTTTCTGCTTTAAAAGAAAGAACTGTCGGCTTTAAAAGGAGAGCATTCAACAGGACAATTAAGTATGTTGTTTTTAACCAGAGAATAGCATCTACAGAGGTGTTGCAAACACAGAAAGGGAAAATAGGATGGAGGGGAACTGAATGTTTGTGTGTTAACTCAAGTAAAAGAGAAACTTGTTTTCTGTCTCACTTAAAAATATCTCCTATGAAATACTCTCTTTGCTCTTTGAAGTGTCTGTGTGCCTCATCAGTGTTTGGCAGCATTGGAGGGGTATCACTGTGGGGCTTTGGGTCATTAGGAGAACTTGCCTTGCTTCTGCATGCTCAGGGATGGGGCCGCTGGAGGCAGCCAGGCTCTGCTCCAGCCTCTGCTCCAGCCTTTGCTCCATCGTACAGCCCTTGTGTGGGGGCCTTGATGGCTGAAATGTTGTGTCCTGAAGTGTTATGTTCGATTTATCTAAACAAAATACTCATCTGGAGGAGCGAGCAGTAGCTGATCAGGCTGGACAAAAAATACAGACAGGAAAACCTCAGCTTGGAGAGTGGTCCTGCGTTGACCCTTGTTAGACTTTAAAAGGCTTGTTTCTAGCCATGAGCAAACTACTGTCCATTTACTTTTGCTTTGACAAGCACCTTTCCTACAAAAGGTCTGATGGTGACAATGATTATTGTTGAGCTGGCCTGTATTGTGTAGGGTTTTTAAGCTAAATGATGATAGACACCATAATAGCTCCAAGGAAATCTGGTGTGTGACTCCTCTGCTTTGTGGCCTCGACCTACCCTTCCCCCTCTTCAAATTCTGTAATTTCTTGAAGTACCTAAGACTTTTTTGAGATACAGAGGAAAAGCTGGAATTGATTTGCTACCTCACTTAGTGGGGCTTTCAATAGAAACTTATGGCTATTGAGTATTTCTGACAAAGTCTTGTCAGAGGTTTAGAGCTTGCTTTGTGAATGCATTTATTAATTAATGTCTGCCTCTTTCATGGCTTTGACTATTATTTTTTTAAAAGGAAGCCATCACAAAGGGCTTAATGCAGTGATTTTAAAATTATTTTGTCTTAGAAGTATTAGTCAGGAAAAAAGCTTATGAAATTGAATGGATGTAAAAATTAATAACATCAGATCCTTTCAATAAAAGGGAATTAATGCAATGAAGATATGCAGTATCAGGTTGTGTCTGTGGAGTCAGGTACGCAGAGATCCCTGTCTGAGGTACATGAAATCTTGAATTTAGAGGGAATTACCATATTGTCTGTTGTTGATGTTACAATATGTTTTCGTCCTGTTGTTTGGTGGGGTGGTTAAGACTCAGGGGTACCATGTGCCTGGTGTTATCATGCATCTGTGTGAACAGCAGGCTTGTGCACTGCTCTTCCTTTCATGCTTGTCCATGTATCTTCAATTGTCATCTAAGTATAAATCCCAAAACTCCAATAATTTGATTGTTCATTTGTAAGCTTCTTGTGTAAGTATGTGCTTCTTATGTCCTTTAGAAGGGCTTAATTAAACTCTTTTCAGGAAGCTGGGAAAAGTAGGACAGGAAGGCAGGATGTCAAGTAACTCTGAAAACCAGTCTGATCTCCCATGACCAGGTCCTGGAAGCCCTGGACTGAGATTAAGACGCCTGCATGATTTTGAGTGCTAGAATCCTGCATCTTTGTTTTGGCAAATATCAGAGCAAATTATGATAAACAATATTGTATATTGTTTATCATAATTTTTCTTAAATATTAGTGGGGAGAGCGTACCCTTTGTAAAACTGAAAAAAGAGGCTTGATGGAGAGGCACTGAGGCCAGAGATGGTATTGGTGTTGGGGGCAGGACTTGATGGGTGGAATGGTTCAACTCCACATCCTCAAACTCCAGAAATATGCTGCCTGGGGAAGGCACACAAAGGAGCTGCAGCAAGCAGCAAACAAGCTCATCTATACCCTGGGAATGAATACATAATGGTGTGCATTTGGGTATACGGTGTTAGAAGCAGCATTTAGACATTACAGGATGGGGATGCAATAAAAGACTGCAGAGAGCAAATACTGCTGAGCCCTGACAAACCTCATCAGTTGGCCAGCACACCAGAGGCATCACCTTGTCAAAGGCACTTCACCTTTTCTTTCCTCTTTGTGAATTAGATGCAAGAGAAGACTAGGTCTCTGTTTTAAACACTGGCTTACTGAGCTCAGCCCTGAAGATTGAGATCTGTCTGTGACTGGGAGTTGTTGGCTTCTGCTTGGTGGTTCTCTGGGGAAGAACTCACTCTCACAGCTGGTTTCCCTGGGATTTGGATGAAAACCCTCTGCTGCTGCCTCCTTGTGCATGTGTGTATCCCAGGGGTGGGAGGCAGTCGGTGTCCTGCTTCCTTGCTGATATTTTCACATGGGAGGCTTGTAAGTTTTAGATCAACTAGAAACCAAGACAAGGTAGAAATTAGATTGAGTTGGGTGTTTGTTTTTTTTTTTTGGTTTTTTTTTTTTGTTTTGTTTTTTTTGTTTTTTTTTTTTTTGTGGGGTGGGGGGACAGTGGCCACTGATTTACTAATTTGTTTTTCTAACTTGTGAGTTTCCACCCCTCATAAATAACCAGAAAGGAGGCGGTATCACTTGGCAAAGGAACATTTAAGTTAAGTTTCATTTTGCTGGAAGTGTTTTTCCTTAGTTGTTAAAAGCAGATTGAGGTTTTTGACGGCAGTGTGTGGTGTCCAGCCCATGTGTGGGTGGCAGGGAATGCTAGGTAGGGGAGTGCCAGATGTTTTCCTCTGCCTCAGGGGAATCTCTTGGAAAATACTCACCCTTCTGGTGAGATCTGTTTCTCTATAACTGCAGAAACTTAGAGGAATCCCAAACATTTGTGCTGTCTGCGGACACTGAACTGGTGCTGTTGTACATCTGGAGCTCAGTAGGAAGCCAGGGGATCTTCTATCTTGATTTGAAGCTCCGTGACCAGACGTATCTCTGATTCATCATCTCCAGTGCTCTACTTCTGCAAATTATTTGGATTTCCTGTGAGTCTGTAACCAAGGTAATGGCACTCGTCGTCACTGGTGGAGCTGGCTGTCCTGTTTCACTCATGGATTTTCTTGCCTCTGATGGTACTTTGGGAATGGTTGTCTCCGGCTGAATGACACGATCCCTGCTTTGCTTGGTGATTGAAAGTGTCTGCTTTGCTCCTGAAATCAGAGCTGAAACTTTTCTTCCACTGATGTTTGTTTTACCCATGCCTAGCTGCTGTTAGATGGGTATTGACTGCAACTCCATGAATACGTGTTTTCCTGCACTGTGCTTTGGGGTCAGTAAAGAAAAAAGTATTGTCCGTGTTCTTAGAGAGAGAACAGCATTCCATGGGAATGCTCTCCGTTGTAGGGAATTGTGTCTGTCTTCTGATGGGTCTGTTAGTGTTCTGAGGAGATGTGTGGACCAGAAAGTCAACAAAATGTAGTTCCAGAGGGATATTGGGGGCTGTGGAATCCAGCTGCCCATTGTAGAACAGAACAATATGCTTAAGCCATTCCTGATGGATGGGTCCTAGCTTATTTATGCTATTCTTTGAAAAACCTAAGGCAAAATCATCTTCTACTAGCTTGTTCCACTGCCCTGTCCTTGCAGTTTTTTTCTGATGTGAAGCCTAGATATTCCTTGTTGGCCATCAAGTTGAGTTATTTTTGGTTTAATCTCAATGGACATATAGTACACCTGACTAATGTCCTTTTTGCAGCCTTACACAGCTTTGAAGACTTACTCTGTTCAGACCTCTCTTTCTGAGCATACATGCATTCTTTTCTTTGAGCCTTTCCACAGGGAAATAATCAAAATCTGGAATATTTCTCTTGGTCACCTACTGGGTTGTCTGGGAATCTTTCTTACTGTGTGCAGTAGAGATGATTCATGGAAAAATGCTGGTTATAATCTGTCATGGCTATCTTTCTTTCTAAGAAGTTTCTTTTTGAACCTCTTTATTAAGATGACTTTACCAGATATGAGTACACGTAAGCAAAAAAAATAAATCTTCTTTAGCACAAAATATTATTGAAGTTCCTTTTTATACAGCAGCAATTTAAATGCTTCTTTCTTCTTTTCAAAATACAGGAAGGAAAGATTTAAGGAATTACAGGTACTTTTTCTTCTTTCTTACCTCAAAACCCTGCTTCAAAATTTGTGCATCTTCCAGAATACCACAGGGCAGTTTTGTAAATGTGGGGGCAACCAGAACTGGAGTTGCTTTGTGGATTTGAATGATTTCAGACTATTTTCTTGCAAATGAATATTTGACTGTGTGGGAGGGTTTTCTCCTAAAAGCAATGAAAAAACAGGGGGGAAGAAAACACTAAGTAAATTACAATTCCAAATTTATTCAACAGGTCACAGTTTCCAAATCACAGCTACAGATTATATCACTAATATTTCCCACAAAGAAAGGAGGTAATGCCACAGACCTGCAATTAATATTTCACTTCAGCAAAATATTGTGATGTAGCTGTCCTGACTCTCAATTTGTACAAAATCACCGTGTTCCAAGCATTATTTTGCACACTGCTTTAGTTTCTCGGGAGAAGAATTGCAGCGGAAACTTGTACTTAGTTTATAAAAAGCACAGTCGGTATCACTTGGAGGGATTTTTGTGCCATGTGATGTGGCGTGGCATGTCCTCTCCTCAGATTATAGACAGCCAAAGTTAATTGCCAGTGTGATGCCAGGCTGCAGCCAGCTCCAGGGCTGCCTGGCCTGGCCTCTTGGTCAGTTTCCCATGCTACAGGGTCTCCAGAGTTTCGGCTACTATGAAAAATACAGTGTGAACATCTGCCTGCCTGGGCTGCTGCTGCTCCTCCCCATGGAGAGAGCTGGCGCTGGCGTGGAAGGATGTGCCAGTCCCTCATGGGTGCCTGTGTCAACAGGCTGGAAACACTGAGTAACCATGCAAGGAAGAGCAAAGGCTCTGAGTCTGGCCATCACAAAAGTGTGCAGGCTGGATCTACTCCTCCAGCTAGAGGTTTTAGGGTATAACAAAGCAAAGCCTAACCTAAGGATGTGCATCTGCAGAAGGCAGGGGATTTTCTTTCTCCTTTTTCAACCACTTTTCTGCAAAACATTTTAAGTTCTTTGTTCCAGACAATAACTATGTTGTTGAAGAAGGTTGATAGGCACTGTCTGGGCTTGACACAAGCGCCTCTGAGAGCAGCACTGTTGGTATAATGACTTATATGCAGAGAATAAGATATCTGCATCCGAGACAAAGTGCTTTGTATGCTAGGATTTCTGCTGCCCACAGATGCTGGAAGAAAGCTTCGTAACAGCTGGGGCGCTCACAGTTTTGGGTGAAAGCTTCTGTTGTCGGTAAGGGCTGAACTCTGGATAGTAAAACCAAAAAACTCACAATATTTACCAAGGGGCACTTGCTGCTTCTTCTTACCTTTGCATTGCCATCTCTAGAAATGTGAAATTCTTCTTTATAAATCAGGTATTTGTTTTTTTTTTTCTTCTTCTACCTCTACCTGTTTCCACCACCATCATATTATGGATGCTACCAGGTGCAGGTGGTCATCAAACCACAGTCACATTCCTGCCTGTGCAGCAGTGCACCTTCCTCTCTGTCAGGATCCCATAGGGGATATTTTGCATGCATGCAGCTCATTTAGAGCGGTACTTGGAACTTGCAGACCTACTGGGAATTGAATTTTATTTTCTCTCCCATGGTAACCACCAGTTTTTGCTCAGCACGAATGGCTGTCTCTCATCAGAAGACACATTTTTAATGGAGAGATAACTGGTAAAAAAACCAGAGGTGCCATGCATTTAGAGACAAGATGTGCCTTAACTAAATCATTACTTCTAGAAAAGTTGTTTAGTCAAGCTGGCACCCAGCTGCCTTCATCCTGGCCAGCAATAGTCTCCCACCAAACCACAAGACTCTGCCTGAGATTTGTTTTCTTAAGAAGTAATCCTTGCAAATCCTCATCTCAAATTGCAATTTTCTCTTTCCCCAGTTTCCCTGATTTTGCTAAATCCAGGTATCCTTGATATCCCTTGCCTGCTATATCTTCCCTGTGCCTCAGCCAATTCCCTACACTCTAATCCTTAGGCTGATTTTTTCTTTAGCCTGCATTAGTTAATCTGGGTTTTGCACACGCCTGGTTTATCTTGCAACACAGTGGGTTGCCCACTGATGGTCACCTTCTCCACCAGTGCAGAGCCACCTCTGCAGCTCTTCTTGCTGGCACAGGGAACATGCTGTTATAAATGCAGCAGTGACTATGGGGATTATAGACTGGCACAATTTAGGACAGGTCAGAAATTCTCCCAGAACTGAGTTGAGAAATTGGTTGGATTGAAGTTGGCACAGAAAACACCCAGCCTTTGAGCAAGGTTCCTGCCCAGTGCAACTGAGTAATCCTTAAGATGTTTCTTTCGTTTGTGTGTTGATATATAATATTTTCGGCTAGTGTCCAGGCAGCCCACCAAATTCTGTTAACAGTCTGATCCTAAGGGGATTAGCTAATGACTTTCCATACTGATTGGGTAATGACTTTTTGGAAAGTGAGAACTCAGCAGAAAACAATCCTGGCAATTACAGTCTGCTCATGTCAATACAGCAAGTGCTGCGGAGCAGTTCCCTGAATAAAATGGCTTAACTTCTCAAATTAAGTCTGTGTCTCACCAACCTCCCTACAGAGTCTCCAATTCTTGTCTGATAGAGGAATACCTTTTGTGCTTCAGACTCTTTGGGGTTGAGAGCGGTTGTAATCTCCCTGAACAGACTCTTGTTCTGTCTCGTGCAAGGGCTTTTAGTGGCATGCCCTGGATCCTCTTGGCATTTCAGGTACAGCCCAGCACTGTGGGCTGGTGTCACACACTCATGTGCTCCCCAGGCTGCACAGATCTGTGCCCTCCTTTGCACCAGGAGAGATTCTGAGTATGCTACTGAAAACATCCAGAAAGCTTTCCTGACTTTGGAGGAAAAGACAGGATTTCAGACATCCAAATCTAGTACAAGGCATCACTGGGGACATAAATGCTCTTTTGAAATGTATGGTTAAGAGGAGAAGTCTCTAAGCAGATCCCTGAATGAAGGTCTGGAAACAAGGGAAGAAGTAGTTGCATATGTAAACACTCAGATCAGAACAGGTCAAAAAGAGGGCAAGTTTCCAGCCAGCATTCTGATAGCTCTTCCAGAAAGGTGGAGCATAACCTCACATTGACCCTTAGGGTATGCAGAGGAGAACAGTTATGCTATAAGAACGACTCAAAAGGGAAACAGAATATACCCAAGAAGGGTCATTAACCATACCAACATTTAAGGCTTTGTTCTCTCTGGAGACAAGAAAGGGTGCGCAGTGCAATCTTCCTGGTACTTGCAGTAATTTTTACTTTTTCTAAGCACTCGTTTTGCCAACAAGACAACAGTTTAAAAATGTGTTAGCAGCTGCATCTGCAACTGCATCGTTCATCCATTGTTATGCATAATTACTCACTGTTTTATCAATTCTGTTATGCTCCCAGTAGTCTGGTTTGAGTGCCAAAGCACATCACTGAGATGTCTGCTTGGGTCCCATCAGAGACACTGAAACTTGGCTGACTAACTGCTTTGTGCTGTTTGTTTTACCCTCGCTGCTTGATGCTTGATGCAAAAATCAAATAAACTCCTCCAGCCCATAATGGGATGGCAAAGTTCATAACTAGCAACAGTGGCTTGCATGCCACAGTTTGCTTTCTGATATATGGAGTTTATATATCTTTGACAAATAGTTAGGAAGAGGAAAAGCTGCAGATAAGCAGTTTATTGGAGCTAAATGTGGCTGCTCCACTCTCTTTCAAGCTACTGTTAGAAACATTCTTAAGCAGTATAGGTAGCTTAGTTGTAAAGAGCAGCTTAATATTGGAAGTGTTTGGTACATCCTGATGGTGACCACAGAGAAATCTTATGCTTGTTTTCACTGTTACATATTGCTTTGGAGATTTTTTTGTGCTATGTGCAGCTCACCTCTCCCATAGCTGCTTGCCTCCTCCTTCCCCTCTGTCACTGACTTGCTTCCCTGAGGACAATAATGCCTATCCCAGGTATCAAGGGAAATTTGTTCAGTGAAATGCAGTTACATTTCTTCTTTATTTCGGTAACCATACTTTTCCCACTCATCTTCACTGTAGTGCTAAAGTCAGCAGTTTTTAATGGAAACTAATTTTTCCTCCTTCTCAACAACAAAAAAAAATAAATAAAAAATACAGTGATAGATCTTTTTCTGGAAACCAAATATGGTATGACTTGAGCGTGCAAATCCAGGAGATTATAATGCAAACTGATTGCAGCCTCTGAGTGTAGTGGCCATTGCCAGCTGTTGGCCACAATAGAGTGCTGTTGTGTCCCCTCGTTGTCACAGCTGTCTCCAGTGATGCTATGAATGGTGCCAAGTGCATCCCTGACACCCTGCCTCGGAGTGGGGGGACACCCCTCTTCGCTGTCCCCAAGAGCAAGTCCCTGCCACTCGTACTCCTGTGACCCTGCCTGAGCAGAGACACCTCCCAAGCTGCCCCTTTCCCTGTGCTCCTTGTCACTCAGCTGCTTTTGTCCCTTGCTGGTCTGGGGGCAGGCCCTGCTGCCTCTTGGCTTTCAGTGTTGTGTGTATTCCTCCAGCTGTTGCAGCTTTGTGCCTCTCTGCCTCTCACATTTTTTCACAGGCTGAACATCACCACTGCTCCTGAGTGCTCCTGCACCTTCAGCACCTTGAATCTTGGTCTAAATCCTACTGCTTGGGCCAGTTTCTGGCATTTTCCCTCATGGTCCTGATTTTGCAGATTATAAATTTAAATGAAGAGGGCTCTGATTTTCCACTCTCGGCTGCTCCCGGGCCCTTGTTGCATAGTAAGCGACCAGCTGACAAACACTGCATGTAACATCATGCATATTCCTGCTGACATTGTTGACAGCAGAGCTCATGCATAAAAAAAAATTATGCCATAAAGCATAGGTAGCTCTGCAGACTTCTGCTCTATTTAATGCCCAAGTCAGAATATTGGTCAAAGCTTCTCTAAGAACGAGAGATGACATTTCCCCATCTGCTCATGTGAGGGGAGGAGTTTGTTCTTTGAAAAGCAGAATAATTGTTAGAAGACAAATGAGCAGGCTAAACTACAACATGTTCCAGGAGTAATTGCTCCTGAGCTGCAAATGTGTTCAGTGAACAGGGGCTGTGTAGCAACACTGTTTGGAACAGGTGTGTAAGCTTTTTAATGCTGCTGGCAAAGCAGAATGCTGCTTCTTTTTGACCATGAAGTAAAATAAGAGAAGGATTTAATAATCATTCTAAAATAAGGATTAAGAGAAAAGTTTTTGTGCTTCTCATCTAACCTATCCTCTGAACCATGCACATCTGTTAAACCAGAGACCGAAGGATGGGGTCTACAGGCATCATGGTCCTGTTCTATGTAGCGTTTCTGCTGGGTTTTGGCAAATCATATAATTGTAAGATAAGCTGAGTTCTCTGAAGGGAATCCAGTTCCAACCCACCTGCCATGGGCAGGGTCACCTTTCACTAGATCAGATTGCTTACAGCCCTCATCTGACTTTCAGTGTTTCCAGGGATGCAACATCTACCACTTCTCTGGGCAACCTGTGCCACTGTAATAAAAAAAAAAAGGTATTTCTTACATCTGGTCTGCATCTACACTCATTTAGTTTAAAACCTCTACCACTTGTCCTGTCACAATAGGCCCTACTAAAAAGGAGGACTTGTAAAAAAGATGAGGCCCTGTCCTCATCTTTTTTACAAGTCCCCCTTTACTGAAAAGCCACAATAAGGTCTCCCAGGAGTCTTCTCCAGGCTGAACAGTCTCATCTCCTGCAGTATGTTCTCACAGGAGAGGTGCTCCATCCCTCCGATCATCTTGTGTCTCCGGCAGGTCCCTGTCCCTGCTGTGCTGGCCCCCAGCTCTGGATGCAGTGCTCCAGGTGGGTCTCAGCAGAGCAGAGCAGAGGGGCAGAATCCCCTCCCTCCCCTGCTGCCCACGGGGCTCTGGATGCAGCCCAGGACACGTTTGGCTCTCTGGGCTGGGAGTGCCATGGCCGGGGCATGTCCAGCCTCTCACCCAGCAGCACCCCCAAGCCCTTCTGGGCAGGGCTGCTCTGGGGCTGTTCATGCCCAGCCTGTGCTGATACCAGGGGTTGTCCTGATCCAGGGGCAGTGCCAACACTTGGCCTTGTTAAACCTCATGAAGCTCCCATGGGCCACTCCTCCAGCTTGTCCAAGTCCCTCTGGATGGCATCCTGTCCTTCAGGTTTGTCATCAGTACCACTCAGCTTGGTGTCACCTGCAAACTTGCTGAGGGTGCACTTGATCTCACTGTCCATGCTGTCAGTGATGATATTAAATAGTCCTGGTCCTAGTACAGGCCCCTGAGGGACACCTAAGGGGTGTGCTCACCATCTCACTGATGAGAGTGAGACCACTCATCACTGATCTCCATTTTGACAGTGAGCTGTTTATACATTGCAAGATGTGACTTTGTGGCAAGAGCTGCCTCTCAGTTTGCTGAACGACCCTCCTGTATTCAGGGTGCAGGATCGGCAGGCACATCACCATTCAGCATCAGCACTTCCTGCCCACTGACCATGTGATGACACTGTTCACCCAGTTCCCTCCTTTCCATGCAAGGCCTCTCCCACTTTGAGGAACCATCACCCAAGTGGACAGAATAGGGATGGTTCTTTCAGTGTTGCAGGTTCTCTTCTCTACTGTGCCTCAGTGTTCAGTGCAGCAGGGAGCTGCAGCCCAGGTCTTGCCCTCTCCTGCCTTGTAGAGCCGTCTGTGCCAAACATCACAGGTATCTGACATGAAATAGAAAATGTTAATGGAAATGATCCAAAAGGCAGGTGGTCAGGGTACAATCCCTTCCCTGTGAGTGATTTGAAACCAGTGTAACAAATATGTCATATTGCCTCTTGAGATGCCCTATTCACTATATTTCCAGGAGAAAGACTGTCAGTTTTTTTGCTGATTTTGTGAGCTATGTCTAAACTAGGTTTTTGTTGCTCCACTTATGCTAAAAACATTCCCAGATAGAACAATGTAGGAGGATTTGGTCATACACTTATTTGCACATGAATGAAAAGCCACGTGCAAAAACATCTAGCATTTTATTTTTGTACAGACAGGCAAAACTCCTTTATTTCCTTTTTAAAAATTAAAATCTGTGCTTGAGTTTCAATGCATTTGTTACAAATTTCTGAATTAGTGGTGTAAGTTAGAAATCCTTTTTTTCTCTGTCTTTCTTTATTTGCTGTCACTTGGCTAGTTTGTTTGAATTTGATAATGCATGATGAAAGGCCTGTGGGTAATCTGAGCATTGCAGCCACCTTAGACCCCATGCAGCGTCAATCCTATGTTGCCTCATCTGGAGAATCTTAATCTTTTTACCTGAAGGTGCTGAACGTGATTTAGTGGGAAGGTGTGGGCTGTACATCCTGTATCCCTGTCCACTTCTGCAGGCTTGTGTGTTTCATGGCATCGTGCCACTGGTGGCACAGAGGAGTTGTCAGTCAACCATCTATAAGCACGCCTTTCCACCCAGAGCAGATTCTTTCCAGAGGTTTGTTCGATGAGAGACATGTATTTGAAGGTGGTGGTGACACTAATATTTAGTATTTCCTAGTATCTAATGGCACTTTGTGCCAAGCTGTTTCAAAGGCACTCACAGAGACAATGGATCACAGCCTGCTAGATCTGCAGAAGGGCTGTGCTGGTGAGCTAGCCTTAGTGGGTCCTCTGGGCATGCAGGCACCTGGCAGTGGTGTGTTTTTCAGCAGTAAATGTTCAAAGCAGGAATTTAAAGCATTCCAGTGCAGTGTTTCCTTCTGGGCAGAGGACATTTGTGCCGACCTGCCTCTGTGTGTCTGTGGACTGCTGTTTGTGCTGTGGAAATGCCAGCTGGCTCCGGGCATCTGCGCTCGGTGCCATGCCGCGAATGCACAGGCGCCGTTTGGTTGGGCCCCATAAATAGCTTTTGTTCATTCATTGAAAATGCAGTAATTATAAACACGCTAGTTTAATAACTGTGTTTAATTAATGGTGGGTTAGTAAATGGTGCGTGGAGAGGAGGTTAAAATTTACTAAAGGCTATTGCTGTGTAGCTCTTAATTGAATTAAGTGTGTATTAAACTGGGCCTCTTTCCTGTCCCTGGAGAAACAAGCTGGGTGCACTGGAGCGTATGGATGCTATTGATTTCAGAAAGTTCTGGTTAAAGGCAGTACAAAAATGCTCTATGGCCAAAGTCCAGATCCTTCTGCATGTATAATAAGGCCAAGGCAGTGTTAGCACAAAACGACAGAGAGCATGGTGTTTATTTAAGGAATTCATATACCTGTTATTATTATTACAAGTCATTTCCCAAAAAGGCCTAGTGAAAAAAAAATAAAAATCTCTACACTCACAATTTTAGCCTTATTTTGGAATTGTTAGGTCTTTTAATAGCTTTTATATAGGAGAATAGGTTGTCCTGTGTCTTGTTTCTCTGTGTATATGTAAAAACATGTATACACTTAAACACTGTGTCAAAAAATCTGAAGGAAATTATCAACAGGTTTTTATTTTGTTTTTCCAGCCATCTGTGTCCAGCAAGACTGTTCATAGCATAAGTAGTCCTCCAGGAAGGTTTGTTACACAGAGAATGGAGGCAAGAGCTGCCATGTGTTAGGCACGGCATCCTCGTGCCCTGTTTCTTTTAGAGAAACTCATGTCATGCTTGAAATGAGTTGCTATAAAACTTGTGTTCTTAGCACAGGAAAGTCACATGCACATGTGGAATAAAAGTTTTCTCTGTTTACAAAGGGAAAAATTAAGGAGAAGCTGCAATTGAGTTTGCTGGGAGATTTGGACAAACACTACAGTTCAATGTAATGGAATAATTCTTCTTTAACTTTTGGATTAAAGCTTCTAGTGGACTTTTCAATGTATTTTGAAGGTCAGGCGTTACATATTGCAAAGTAATATTTTCATGTTTTATGAGTGTGTGTTCTCACTGTATTCATGTGCCTTCTTGTAGCAGAGTCTTCTGGATGTTGTTTTGGCTTCGCATTACAACCTTTACAAGTAGTTCTCCTGGAGCCAGCTAGAGTTTTATCCACATGGAAAACCATGAGTTGGCTTTCAATTTTAATTTTTTCCCCCTCAAGATGAGCAGCTTGCATGCTCAGAAAAAAAAAGCAGTTTGCATGAACTCAATGGGTCAATAGCCACAAATAAAAAAATTGCAGAGAAAGAGCTTGCTGGTATTTTTTTCACAGATCCACAGCATCAGGTCACAAAGTCTTATCAGAGCTGTTGCATAACTGACTCAGAAAATGCAGACAGCTTGTATTTGACTGTTTTTTCTCCTTCTGCATAGGCTGCAGAATAAAAAATAATATAAGGTGACCATTAGGAAAAAGCTAGGAAGCTCTCATTGACCATTTAACCAAGCCCTCAGTTACAGCATTTTTTTTCAGAAAAACAGTGTTTTCTTCAACTCCTTAGAAAAATTCTGTTTGAACTTAAAAAGGCAGATATTGTGCAGAATTTATCTCCCATGTTTGTTAAAAACATTTTTTCTAGTTTTATAGAAAAGTAGGTCACACTAGGGTGCACTATTTCTTTTTGTGTCTTACAGACAAAAACGTAATCACAGAAAGATGTTCTAATGAAGCAATTAACAGGGAAATTGGTAGAAATATTTGAGGAATGACAATTTTCCAGGAAGTCAGGCAGTTTGGGAAAGGACTAGGCTTTTAAGATACTTACTTGCCTGTAAGAGTATCTGAAATGCTTCAGCTGTCAACAACAAAAAACAAAGTAACTCAAAAAGTGATTTACAAAATCATGTGAAGAAATTTAGTGGGTTTGGAGGTCTGACAAAATTCAGGAAGCAGTGGAAGAAGTATTTAGTGACAATTTCTGAAGAAGGGCAAGACAATGGAATATAGAGATCATTGGTTTTGGTGATGTTTGTGCCCTCTGTGTGCCCTGGGTCCTGATGCTGCTCGTGCTGGGGTGAAGGGTGAAGTTTCCACCCATGTAATGGCTCTGGAGCTTCTGGAGCCTTGCATGCCTGGATCTTGGAATGACACCTGTGCAAGGAGATCAGTTGCTCTGTGGAGGACTCTGTGCAGCACCCACGTACTGGTTTTGTGGATGAAAGAACTGCTTTAAATAACAGTACTGAGGTTTGTGACACTGTGGCACAGTAACACACTTCTGTTTGGGTTTGTGTTGTATTATGCCTCTGGTGTCTTCGTGAGAGAAATGTGCCTGGTGAGAACTAGAGCAAGCTAAAACTGCTAAAGCTTGCTTGCATGGTAATGTTATCTCTTTCATGGGCTATTGCTCTCCCACAATATAATTTAGTCGAGTATAAGTTGCTTCAAAGAAATCCTGCTGGTGTTGCTGCTTGTTACTCTACAACATTTGGGTTAAAATAGCAGGGAAAAAAGGGTGTCTTAGCTTTGATGTCTGATACTGTTAGGAGTGAGTTGCTCTTTCCTGCTTCAGAGAGCTTCCCACAGCTGTTGAGAGAAGTACTTAGCCCCAAAATGCAAGACTTGTATCCCCCAGGGCTGATGGAGAAGAGGTTGTGAATAATTTGACTTGAAGTCAAGGTGGTGCTCGGTGGAGCAGGAAATTAGGAGTGCTATTTTTAAATGCTGAAGAACTTATTAAAAAGCAGTAATAGTTTTCATTAGACAAAGAGCTTTGAGTTTGGGAGTCTCATGATTTGAGGTAGCATCATTCATCAAGTAAGTGTTTTTTAAAGAGTGCCAAGTAAATCTGTCTTTCTGGAAGGGTTGGTGACTATCAGGAGAATTAAGTAAGGGATGCGAAGCTTTTTGACATAAATCTTGGCATGCCAAGTATGTCTCTCTAAATTGGCAGCTGGTGTTGCCACACATTAGCATTTAGAATAAAATAAAAATGACAAATTTATCTAATGTGAGAATAAAACTAACACAGAAATTCTGCTCAGTCTGTATCATTTGGTCCTCTCTCTCCTTTGCTCTGTGCCTGTGATTTTCCCAGAATTTTAAAGATGAGAAAGACACAAGCTTTTATGCTCCCCTTCCTCCTAATGGATAGAAAATGGCCATGGACATAAGCTTGCAGCAAAAGGGGGGATAATTCAGACATTAGAGAAGAAAATTCTGACCGTAAGGGCTGGGGTCACTTAGCCTGAGAGGCTGGGAATCCACACCAGTGGAGATTGTTGTGCAGGAATCTACAGGGATGTGTCATCTCTGTCCAACACTATTTCAAGCAGGGAGGTTGAGCAGAGGCCCATTGAGGTACTTTCCAAACTAGGTTAGTGTGCTTTCTGTGACAGAAGAAGGGCAGTCAGCCTCTGAAGATGGTTACACTAGGTTAAAATCAAGAAAGCAGAAGTCTTACCTTCCTTTGTCCTTGCCCAAGACAGAAAAGCGTGTTAATGCAAAGAATATTTGACATTAAAAAATTATGTATACAACCAGAGCAGAATAAGATCCAGATCCCCATGGCTGCGAAAAGTCGCTTTGATTTCTTTCCAGACCTTTGGGTTTCTTAGCAGCAAGTTCTCTGCCTAAGGGCTCTTCAGAGGATGGGTAGTCTAAAGCTGGCAGGTCTTGAGATTAATTTTATATTTCTCTGCTGAATGTAAGTCCAAGAAGACATGTAGTAACCGTGATAACACATTTACAGCTGCACTGGAATGCCCTGACCCTAAGCAGGTCATAAGCTTCCAAAAGTAACTGTTTTCTGTGATGTTGAAACAGCGTTTATTCTTTGGCTTTGTAAGACTTTATAGTTCACTAGAGTGTGAACAAAAGCTCTCTATTTGGTGCTTAAGGGAGATTTTTCTGTTTATTACTGTCCAATATATCTCTTATCTCCAAGACAGAAATGACTTTTGAGGTCTCATACTCTTCAGCACCTGGTTGTTCATATTTGCACAGAACTGTAAATGAGATATTTCCTTGCACTGTTGAGTCACTCTTGTTCAACAAGTGGTATACACGTAAGTAAAACTAAAGGGTTTTTTTTAAACTAATTATTCAATGGAAAGCTGATTAATGAGACCTTGAAACCTAATATCCCCAAGAGACAGTTCACAGCACTGCATGAAACCTTGTTCACAGCAGGCAATGAAAATTAGAGGTGACTTGAGAGTAAGCCATTATATTGTGTTTGAAGGGAAATTCAGGCTCAGGTACACAGTGGAGTTTGCACTGGGTAACAGTTCGTACAGGTCAGCAGACCTGTGGTAACTGGGGCTCACCGATTGCCTCTGACAGTCAACAAGAGGTCAAAACCAGGCTATTGTGAAGCTCCTGCCCTGCTCACTGCCGGGACATGGTCCTACACCTTCCCTTTCACAAGCACTAATGCCTCTGTCGCTGGGTCTCCAGCCTGGCTGATTCCCTGGGGCAGTGGAAGGGGTCCTGCCCCAGACCAGCTGCCCTCTGAATCCTTGGGATGAGGGAGCATATGAAGACATCTTGTATTCCCAAACATGCAGCAGGTAGCTTGCTCAGCTGTGATGACTGGCTTGGGCTCTGAACTTTTTTTCTAGATAGATTGTCAGATTTTGAATTTCTACTTTCTCACCACTCCCATGACAAAAACCATTTTGTGTAGCTTCCAAGACACAAAAAATTGCTTCTTGGTGCCAGATAAGGTTTGCTTCTATTCTAGTGACTCTCAAAGTGAGTATGAAGTTTGCTGAGGCTGCATATGGTTTTTCAAAACCATTGCTTTTAGTATGAGGAGTTTGGTTTCTAAATGCCCTTTGAGGCAGTTGAAAATACTGCCTTCAGCCTCCAAACCACTGCTGTGGTTCAGACTGATGAGGCTGTTCAGTCATGGAGAGTGGAGCAGGACAGGTTTTGATAGCAGCATCCCAAAGTAATGATTATAGGAAGAGAGTGGAAGAGGGCACAGGAGGGAGAAGAAGTGTGGAAAGACAGTGTCTGTTTTTTGTGTGTATGTATGTGTTTGAGAGAGAGACAGAGAGACACTGGGTCTTCTTTGCTGGAGGAAGAAAGCAAAACCCCTCTCTGAGGGCATGGTTCTGCTCTTGATTCACTGCATGCCAGTTGAAAAGGGCAGCCTGGATGGATTTCTGTCTGCTCTCTTAAAGAAATCTCTGCTCCCCAAAGCCTTTATTGCCCTAAATGTGAAGATTAGCATCAAAGCTCACACTCCCGAGGTGTCTGAAGCAGAGGCAGACTGGTGACCACTCACTTGATCTTCATTAAGCTGCATTTCAGTGGTTTTGCCTGAGTGTACTGGAGCTGCTCTGGACTGTGACCAAGCTGTAGTCCCTTGCTTGTTGTCCTGCACTCCGGAGTTGAGGTCTGAGGGAAGGAATTTCCACTCCTGCAAGTCCCTGCTGCCTTGAGGGGCTGGTTAAGGCCTGTGGGGTGAGATGGTGCCCTAATGAGCCATGGACACATGGATAATGAGGCA
Source organism: Tichodroma muraria (assembly GCA_013390105.1). Lineage (NCBI taxonomy): Eukaryota > Metazoa > Chordata > Aves > Passeriformes > Sittidae > Tichodroma > Tichodroma muraria. The sequence goes on along the minus strand of WAAG01010717.1, from coordinate 23,746 downwards.
GAACCTAAATCTTGCACGTCTCTATCCCTTTTGAAATTATGAAGTGCAACATAGTTTATCTGAGCATCCTTATTTTCAGCATTTTTTTCCCTTTTCCTCTCCATGTGTTGTACTTTGGAAACTGCTCTGCTTTATATATGTCCCTCTCATATCATAGTCCAGAAAGCTTACATGCATACTCTTTTTTTTTTTTTCCCTAAGTACAATTAATTTCCATCTAAAGATTAGCAGTTTCAAAATGCAAATGTAAAAATACGGTGTTCCAATGCAAGAAGAGAAGTTGTGAGCAACCTGTCTGTCCCCAGGAGAGCTGCAAGGCTGGAAACCCCAGTGATGAGTAGCTGAGATGGGTTAAACGAGGGCTTAATTTTTTCTTTGAAAAATACTATTACCTGGTGTACCAAGTCTATTCAAAATAATCCGAAGTATCTCTTGGCAGATTATGGTTTTAAGAAATCCCATTTAATTCTGCTTCTTTTCTTAATGGATTCCTGTTACGATTTGCACTTTTAGGCTTTCTAGAGAAGCAGGGCAAAATTTCCAACTGTATGTTTTGTCTGTGGGGAATAGAGTCCATAAATTAGCTATTCCTTGTGGGAAAGCCTGCAGTGGCAATTCCTGTTGGACATCATTCCTCTCAAGGGGTAACATCTCCTTTTCAGGCTTGGCTCCTGCAATGCATGTTGGGCTTTTTACATTGGGATGAGGACCAGCAGGATAAGGACATGTGGTCATCAGCCTTGTCTGCAAGAGCAGTATCAGACGCCCAAACTCTTCAGGTTTTTAAGGCTGAAGGTAGGGAAAAAGGCAAAAGAAAAGAAAATATTTGGGGATTTCTTAGTATAGTTCTCTGGAACTTTCACAGGAATTTAAATATGATATTCCAGTGAATACGTCTCTTTAAAATACTGGGTTTTCCCAGTGGATGAGAATTCCAATTTTTTACTAACTCTACTTTATTGTATTTTTAAGGTTTTCCATCTTGAGGCTGGGCACCTGGGTTCAGTTTTCCTTTTATGAAAAAAGCACTGGGACATTTAAATAATTCAAGGGAAAAATTATATGCGCTCAGCAAACAGATGTCAAAAAAAAAAAAAGAAAGAAGCTTAAAATCTAGGCCTCCAAAGTCACTTCCATATATTTCCTTTTTAAAGAATGCATTTTTAATCAGCTTTTAGAAACAAAGTGCTGTGCTGACATATATGTACCCAGTGTTTCATCATGGGACAGAACAAAGAAAGTGAAACCAAAGTTACAAACTATTATATTATAATATGTTAAATAAATGCTGTGATACAAAATTGATTCACCTGACAAAGCCCAGAGTTACAAGACTGTTGTGTTGTTTTCCAGATGATATGCAGATAATTGAATGAGTTTCTATGCTTTGTAACAACAGGAGATCATTCAAGGGCTCTGGTGGCTCTGGTAAAATCAAAAAGGTAATTAAAGATTACCCTTTTCCAGGAAATAAGATCACTGTTCTAATTGTAATTTGTAATTATAATTTCTGATTTGTCTTTCATAGTCTTGTTCAGCACATTTTCATATTAAATCATTTCAGGGGTGAAGTTTGGACTGTGGTGTGTCTCTGCCTCTCCATGCAGCACAGCTGTGGGATGGCTCCTGCCCTGGGTATCATCTAAATTGTCAGCCAAAATATGATGAAATGCAGTAATCTGAAGGGAGTCTTGCATGTTTTAGTAGAATAATGGAAGAAAAGTAGGTGAAGACAGACAGAAGAGGACCTTGCCCTCCTGAGGCTGGCGTTGGAGGGGTCAGCCCAGCTCATTTTGAGGCTGCTGATAAAGCTGCTGTTGCCACACGGTTTCTCAGTCCGCCACGTCATTAGTTTGCATTTGAGTCCGAGGTGTTTCAGTCCTGGTTCAGCACCTGGGTGGAGCTCTGAGACGGTCTGATCTCCAGGGGCTGCAGTTTGCCCGGTGCGCCTTGGAGAGCAGGAACAGCGCAGGGTCTCCACCGTGCTCTCACCTCTCCCCTTGGGAAAATGCCTCCACATGTCACAGTTTCCACTGGGCTTTGAGCCAGCTAGGGAAGATCTTTGAAGATGACTGAGTAATCCAGTGAGGGTTTCCACTGGCACCTTTAAGGGTAGATAGGTTCAGTGGAGCAAATCTTCTCCTGCCGCTCACTGCCATCAGTGTGAAGGTGATTTCTGGGTTTGTCACCTCTCCTCCTTTTTCATTTTGGTGGAGGGGATTGCTCAGGTTTTATGGGGTCTTTTTAAAGTTGTGTGTGACACCCTGCTCCTCCTCTCTTTATCTACCCTGCCCAAATTGGACCATGCTAGCAGCTATTGCAAAAGAGATTCTGCTTAATCAGGTCCATGCTTGTTTGTTGCCAGAACAAGAGAATGTGGGGCTAGCAAGGCAGGGAAGGTTGTACCTGCTTTCTCTGGCACTGAGTGGAAAGAATAACACTTTGTCATGCTCTGGCTTTCCCTGGCTGCTGGGTTGTCAATGCTTGCTGGCAACTCTTCATGAACTTTTCTGCTTGGGAAGAGTGGTTCTTTCTGCAATTTCAAAGTGTTTCCTTTTCTCTGTTGTTTTTCTTGTTGGCTCTGAGTCTTCCCTGCCTGCTGGTTGATCATACTAAAAAATTAGTCATCAGTAAAACTGATTTTTTTTTTTCATAGATACATAGTGCAGTGATATGGCTGTCAAATACCTCTCTTTGGCAGCATCTTAGTATATTGCTTGGGATGCTGTGATGACTTTGAAGCTGAAAGTGTTTAAGAAAAGTACTTTCAAATACTAAGAGTTGGATTAAATTTCCTAATGCTTAAATATATGCTGAATATTGCTATATGTAATATGGTCTTTGGGAATATTCTGGTGACAACATATACATATTTCAGCTCCTGATCCCAAGCATGTTTCTAAGCACATGATAAAACGGATACATTTTAAGTCTGTTGATATGAGCAATATTACATAGTTCCTTAAGTGTTTAAAGGATTAATATTTTAGTTTTTGATAACTGTACTTTTGCCTATGCTGCACTTGCTTTTTTCTTAAAAAATATCCCCCCAATGTGTATTTAATTTATAATATTCAAGTCCAATATTGTAGTAGCGCTATATTTAGTTTTAAAAAGTCTGTTTGGTTTAAATAAGGCTCACTTTGAAGCTTGAGCTTAATGGTAGATTTGGGGGAAAAATGGGGGTGTGTGGTGGTTCTGTTTTGTGTCTTATTCTTTTAGTGGTTGTATCCTGTTACAGAGAATGATTATGATGAGAGCTTATGTGGGGGAGTCGCCTTGTTGCACGTTCTTAATCTTTGGCATGTCTCTGAAAGCCTGCCTAACTTCTTTTAGATATGATCTGCAGTTACACTCATCTGAACAACATAATACATGAAAGTGCGTATGATGTGTCTTTGGGTCCAGCGTGTGGTTAATACACCAATACTGTTTGGGATAGTAAAGATTATTGTGTGTGTTTGCTCTGAATGGACTCCCTCTTGTGTTCCTTCAGTCCAGTAAGAACATTGGCTCAGAAACTTGAATATTTAAAATGCCTGAAGGCAAGACTTTGCTCTCCAGGCTTTGCTCTTTGTTTTTGCGGAGATGATGACTGCATGAAAGCACGTGGTTCGATGAAGCATTGAATCATTTTTTTGCAGAGCATAGCATTTATTTATATATTTTTAATTGGGGCTCAATTCAACATTGGAGTTTTCTGAAGCACCAAAGAGATACACAAGAACTACCATGACAGCAACTTCTGTGCATGAAACCTTTGCCCCAGACTCTGTGCACATTTAGTGAGATGGTATGTGGTGTAAATGTGTAGAAAATTAATCTCCTGACCAATACGTGGTGCTGACAGCGTTCCTGAAGAGTGAAGTTGATGAAGATTCTTTATATCTGGGCTTCAGTATCTGGACTCTGACAAACTTTGTGTGCAGACTTCCAGGAAGGCAAACATCTTCTGAATTTCCCCTGAGACACCGGCTCTACTGGCTGGGAGTAGGTCCTACAGTTACGGCAGCAAATACTTCACAATTGCCAAAGCTATGCAGAATCCCCCTTACATTCTAAGAGCTGAGCTTGCTCTGCCTCTAGCTGCACCCTCCCCTCCTTCTTCTTGACAGGTAATTTTCAGTCAGACAAAAAACTCTGTTTGAAAGGAACTAGACCAAAGAGACTGCAGCAATTACCCTGTCTAGTTTATTTCTGGAACCAGAGTACCATCCTGGGCTTGCTTGTGTGGAACTTCAGAAACAGCCTTCTAAAGCATGATCGCACATTGCCTGAGAAAGGTCAGAAGAGGCTTGGGAGTTTTCCAGATCCAAGGAGTCTGGCTACAGAAAGACATTGCTGCTGTGGTCAGTACTGAGGCAAGTCCTGTGTGATATCTTAAACGATGATCTGGACAAGGGGAATCAATTGCACCCTCGGCCACGTTGCAGATGGCACCAAGCTGGGTGGGAGTGCTGATCTGCTGGAGGGCAGGAAGGCTCTGCAGAAGGAGCTGGACAGGCCGGATCCATGGGCCAGGGACAGTTGGCATGGGGACATGGGACAGGGACGGTTGTGTGAGGCTCAACAAGGCCCAGTGCTGGGTCCTGCCCTTGGGTCACAACAGTCCCAGGCAATGCCACAGGCTGGGACAGAGTGGCTGGAAAACTGCCCAGTGGGAAAGGACCTGGAGGTGCTGATCAACAGTGACTGGAGTGGGCCCAGGTGGCCAAGAAGGCTGAGGACATCCTGAATGTGCCAGCAATGGTGTGGCCAGCAGGACCAGGGCAGTGACTGCCCCTCTGTGCTGGGCACTGTTGGGGCTGCACCTCAAATCCTGCTCAGTTTTGAGTCCCTCAGTGCAGGAGAGATACTGAGGTGCTAAAGTTGGACTTAATGACCTTGGAGGACTTTTTCAACCTAAATGATTCTATGATTCTATGAAAGAAATGGATGCTGTGGTCAGCATCAGCTGCATCTATTCTCTGAGAGGTGACAGCTCATTGCTTCCAGTGAGTTTCTACCAGCAGGGTTAAGCTTCAATTTGGGAAAGAAAAATTCAGTCTGGCGTGCATGCTTTGGGAGGCTGCTTTAGTTCAGCTGGAGGTTAAGAGGACAGAGGCAGCAATGACAGGGTTATGGTTCAGTGGTCTGTGTCCTTCGGAGGTCACAGATGAACCCTTTGTGCCTCAAAAACCTCTGCATTGATCTGAGAGCAGGAATGGGAACTAAATTAAAACTGCAGAGGCTGACCCTCCATCTGCAGACATCCTGCTGTTTGTTTTGTGGTCGAAGCCATGTCTTGGTTTTGGAGACACATTCCCTAAGGAGGCGATGAACAGTCAGCTTCATGTGTGCTCTTGCCTGTCAGGGCTATATGGGGGAAAGATTAGCTCTGCTGGTGTTTCAAAGTGCTTCACACACCTGGACCAACCCTTCACGGAGAAGGAGTGAAGTGTAACTATGCAGCGTTGAAAGGAAATGCAGGTATTGCCTCCAGGTAGATATTGGTGGTAGAGATGTGAACTGTTATCTGAAAGTCCTTTGGTTTTTCACCTCCTAGCTGACTGGGAAGTTAAAGAGATCATTGGTGATGATGAATAAGTGAGCAGCATTACAAGATCTGCCTTCATTGTTTAGGGTAGATTTTGGGAGGAAACTTTTGAAGTGGTCTCTGGAAAGCAAATTCAAGCTGCCCTTTCTCCAACCAGTTCGGGAGGTAAATCTCCTTTAAGAAAAGTGGAAAAAACTGTTTATTTAACAAGTAAACTACTCACAAACATGAAAAAAAATGAATAATGTGAAACGATGGAACCTCTCGCTGTTCTGAAGAGATGGCAGAGCCAGAGAGAGTCCTTGTCGTGGGGCGTAGCTCGGCTCGCTCTCAGTCCCTTGTCAGCCCCTCCTGCGCTGGACAGTGCCGCGTCCCGGGCCCGGTGGGACACGGGCGTGAGCTCCCGGGGTTTTTCTGGGCTTTCAGTCCAGAGCGGGGCTGAACGGCTCCAAGAAAGAGAAAAGCCACAGTCCGGGG
>WAAG01010717.1:1386-17634 GCA_013390105.1 Tichodroma muraria | reverse complement strand
ATAATAATAATGATGATTTTGTTAGTCTTAATTCAGACTTATGGGAAAATAGAATGCTATTTATTTATTTTAAATTTCGGCCTTTCCAGTAACAAGGTCAAATCCCGTCAGTCCACCTTCCAAGTGTATTCATTTTGCAGTGTTGGAAGCTGTTTGTTTTCTTGCTGCTTATCAACATTTAATTTAAACAGTTTGTTGGGGACATTTGTTTGTTTAATATAGAATCACAGTGTTGGAACATGAGATGTTTGTGGTTTGTTTGTAATGCTAGATGCATGACTCCTGCAGACAATGCAGTCCAAATTTAACATGTTATTTACATTTTCTTGTTTTGTGAATAATTATTGCAGAGATCTTTCCCACAGGAAGATCTTGAGAAGAGTGGAAGCATTTAAAAATAATTACAGATCTACTTTTGTCCCTATTTTAACGTAAGTGTTGTTTTCAGAAAGAACTGGAGTGTACAGTAAATTTCTATAGGAGTGTTCAAAACATTACATGGAAGCCCAGTCCCTCAGAAAGCCTTGCAATTTAGAAATTTGGGGTTTTAGCTATCAAGGTATAGGTAAATAGGGGCTTGTTTCAAAGTCATACAGGAGTAGGTGACATTAGCAAGGGCCTTTAAAAACTGGGTCACTTATATAGGTGCCTAAATGTAAATTTGAAGTCTAACTCTGTTATTTATTTGCCTATAGCTGTGACTAGTTTTCTGTGTGAAAATGTGTGTGTGTGTGTGTGTGTGTGTGTGTGTGTGATCGAGCTGTGCTATTTTCAAACTTGGAAAGGGAAGTTTCTTGGAATCTGCATACTTAAAATTAGATTTCCTCTGTGGTTACACAATTGTAGAGTAAATCCAGAAAAGCATCACTGACTAATTATGTTACTCCAGATTTTTACTTCTGTAAATTATGTCAGAAATGAATTCTGAATACTCTGAAAATTCATAATGGTGCTTCCCAACATCAGCTCTGAACTGTTCAGCAAGTGGAAGAGATCCAAAGGATGATTAGGCATTTGGTGTACAGAGGAGGCTGAATAATTGCAGAACTGGATGGGTACCATTCTTCAAGAAACTCTTAAAATACAGTTCTTTCATCATTGAACAAGCTTTCAATAACTTGATTTCTTAAAATGCTTAAACAAGCGTTTTTTGTTCTGCTATCAAATTGAATAGTCTTTAAGGGCTTAGAGGTTGATAAGAGTTTTAGTGATCTGACAGCTAAAGAAGTTTGCTTTGATATAGTCTAGGAACCTAGATCATGTGAGAATTAGGTGATTTTTAGTCTTGTCTGAAGTAAGTTTTTTTTTCTGGTTTAAGTGAATGCAAAAAGGCAAGCCTATCTTCCTTCAATACGCAAAAGTACATTGAGAATAAGAATATTGGAAAGATTTATTAAGTCGCTTAGAAATTCTGAAGCTTCTTTATTTTCCCACCTGACCTGGACTTGGAGAAGAGGCTTCTGGAGACAGTTTGTATGTAAAGAGGGTGAGGATGAAAGAGAATAATTTGATCGTACTAAAGGGCTTCTGTATCGGTATCAGAAAGAGTTTTGGATTTGATCCTCTCATTAATAATGGATGGCCAGACGGATGCTTCCTCCTCTGCTGTCATCTGCGTGATGGTGGAAAATGCAGCCCAGAGGTTTGAGCCCAGCTGTCTCTCCAGTTTAAAAGCTGTCTCCAAATCTCCTCTTGCAACACAGCAGTTTTGGTGTGTTAAAAAGCGCACTTGTGAGGTTTCCTTACCAAACCAAGCAGGTCAAACAACTTAGTTATTTAATACACAAAAGACCTAAAACTGTGGAGCTGCATCACTGCAGCCCTGGCTCAGCATTTTATTGCCATCTGCAACACAACCAGCTTTGGTTTTCCCTGCTTTCAGAACAGGGCTGCCTGTATTATTGTTCACCATCCCAAAATACCAAATCTTATCTGCTGTCCCCAGAGAACACCAGCCTCTTAAACGTAGGCAAGACTGCAGGGACATGCAGGAGGGAAGGGCTTTGTGCTGCCTGACCTGGAGTGGGAGCTGGAGCCTTTGGTCAACACTGTGGTTCAGAGCTTTACTATTAACTGCTGACATATCACATATGTGTTTTTCAGCTTCCACCTATTCATGTTATTTTTAGTAATGTCATTAAAATCTCACCATGTTCCTGGTCCAGTGGGAAAGGACCTGGGACCATGATATCTGGGATATCAGACACATGGAAATGTGTCTCTTTTTATGAGCTTGCCTATGTTGTACGGTCATAAAGAGGAAGGAGGAAGTGGATGGCCTCAGAGCTCTAGAAGGAATAAGCAGCTTCTACCAAGAGGCACTGGTTGGTTTTGTGAGAACTGAGGCAGCTCCTCCTGAGCAGTGCTGCTGACAAGAAAATGCTCTATGGCCTTTGAGGTAACACTGGTGTTGGAAGCTGCTGTAGTCTTCACACTGACCCTGGACTGAGAGTGATCCAGTCCTGCAGTGTGCTCAGACAATCTGGAGCAAGGGTAGAAGGAATTAGGAGAGCCCTGCTCTCTTCCCATCCTCTGGTGGGACATGGTGTTCCACATGGTGCCTAGTAGTGGGGGCACATATGGTCCTTATGAAATTTTTCAGTGGGCCTGTGCCTACAGGAAAGCTTCAGATGAGGCTGCATGAGATGCCTACTTTTTTGTAGCTCCATTCCCTCTTTATAAAAATGGGCACAATCTCATTTCCTTAAGGAAAGATTTTACTAATTGCCAGTGTTTTGGATATTGTGAGAGCACCTGGAAATAAATAACTCCTGTAAAGAGCTATTTGGTGACAAGGTTTTCAAAACAAATCTGAGTATATGGTTAGGTTTTTACCTAACTGTTGTGACCCCCTTTAGGGTGTAATGTTTCCTGCAAGAATTTTGCTTTTCCATGCTTGGCTGTTCCCGTGTCCTCTTGGTGAACTGTTCTTTGTTCTCAGGGCTTGCTTGGGCTGATACTGTAAATGTCCTGGCAATTACTAGGTTTGATTTAGTAAGTCTAGATGTTTGCACAGGTCTTTTGATCTTTAATGTAGTGGACATAAATACTTGAAAATCAAAGCAGTTAAGAAAGCATTGTAGGGAACCTGTCTGCAAGAATTGATACAGTTTCACCACTGCCTTTATTTAGCTATGCTATATTAGATTTTTTTCTGTGCCCAGTTTGTCTGGTTAACTGGTTTAAAGCAGGTTTCATCTGATCGTATTCAGATACCTCTATTTTACTTGTCCACACATTTTTTAGGCAATGGAGCAGAAAGTGCGCTTGAAAGATATCATGCGTCCAGCCTGAAAATAAAGACCTGTAAGAGGCCAGATAACTATTTCCTCCTAAAAGTGCCTGTTCCTCTCCTTTGGCCAGAAATGGAGCCCATGGTGACAAGCTCAGATGAGGATTCAGCTGATGTTAAAGAATAAAACCCCCTGTTTTAATATTCCTGTATTCCTGTTGCTTACTTGTGTGGAGGTCAAACCTAAGGCTGTGGTTTGACTGTGCAGAAAATCCAGCTTTAGGTCTCCCACAGCTGTACTAAATGCATTGGGGCCATGAAATATAAAATGCTGACTGCTATAAAACTTGCTGTCAATTCAAATTTGTTCAAAATCTCTCAAAGCCTCCCAGCGTAAGATTTAAATTTTTATTGCCAGGTCAAATATCGGAAGTCTTCCTATGGCAGGCATAAAGTTGACCTGTAAATGTGCACTCTGGCTAATTCAGCAGAAACATAACTGTGTGCTTGGATCTGATTTGTACCAGTGGGTAATCCAGAATAAAACAGATTTGGTCCTGTCCTGAAGGATTTCAGACCTCAGACCATTACAGCAAAACCATCTTTCAACAATACTGTGTCTTTTAGTGAAAAACTTTGATTCAGTTCCAAGGTGTTTTTTCCTATTGTTACTTTTTTTTTGCTATTAGTTTCTAACTAATAAGTAGAAGCTACACTTGATTAGAAATTAGTACATGAATGTCTTTTGCTCATTGTGGATTTATTTCTCTGGTGCTGAAATGCCCAGATGACTTTAGGAAAACAAGTACAGTGCCTTCATCTCTATATATCTCCTATATAAAAAGATTTATGGTATATGTCAAACATAACCTTTAAAGCAATTATAAAGTGATCTCACTCAGGGGATGAAAACAATTTTTGGAATAACTGTATGTATGTTTTTCTGGAAGTTTAGGCCAGGCTGGAAATGCCAAAGGGGTTATCCTGGAGGATTAGGTCTTGGCCATTTGCACAAATCACCTTTTAAAATTGGCAATGGGACATTTTAATGACCCTCTACATTTCTGTTTCCCTCTGTGAGAAAGTGATTATTGGAGATCTTTACATCATTCCTTTGAGGACAACATAGGAAGAAAAGAAAAAAGCTTATTGTTTATGCACTGAATATCCACATATGCTTTTTGACAGTTCCAGCCTCAACCTTTTTAAAGAAAATATTCTTATTTTTCCATAAGCAATCATTTGAGACAGCTTTTTTGCTGCCTTAAGAAAGCCTCAAAGAAGCAGCCTCTCTTTACCTACATCACATATGTTTAACTCGGTATTTTGAGCTAAAAGGCTGCCGATGAAGGAAGAAAGTATGTTATTTCCTGAGCCGTAACTAAAAACTTTCACTGAGGAATGGAGAAGAAGATAGCCAGTTTATTTACGTGGGTAGTATTTCAGCCTTTGAGAGCACATCTTATGTGGATGTGCTGGGTGGAATAAGGGCAGGTAAAAGCTGATTTTTCTGTCTGTAAATACTCCAGGGATGAAGGTGAGAAGAGCTGATAAACACTAAGGAGAGCAGAGAGCTGTAGAAGCTGCATGTCTGTGGGTATTAACTGATTATGAATACATTTAAGTCAGAAGACCATTTCCAACTATGGTTGGCTTGCCGCTATGGGGCAGCTTTCCAGCAAAATATCAGAGTTGTAAGTGTTCTTTACTTCTATTTGAAATTGGATGAGTTTTATTGATTAGAGCATGAAAAAGTTGCTGTGATAGCTGGGGTCCAGATTTGATGATGCCCAGGAGGATCTTTGTGGCTGGTGGCACAAGGAAGGGTACCAGGCAGCTCTGCTCACCAGGTGCTGGTGGCACACCTTTGGGAAGAGGCATGCACCCAGGCTGCAGCCACGCAAAGTGGCTGGTTGTTTTGTGGTTGGATGCAAAGGAGTGGGCCTTGGCTGTTGGTACTGCTGGGTGAGAGGGGACCATGCTTGTATCAAGGTTTTTGCAGCATCTTTTTGATTCTCTGAGAACATCCTGCCCAAAAGCTTCTCCTCTTGCAAAGGAGGGTGCCTGTCTTGTGCTGTGAATTGGCTCTGGGTTCAGTCCATGGGCTGCCACAGCAGTGGGGTGTAAGCCTGAGCCCTAAAACCAGTACTTAGTATGGTGAGAGTCTTTTAAAGATAAAATCCCATGAAAGGCTGATCCCCTTTGTGGGTCCTCCTCAAACTGAGTGGTCATGCTGTCTCTGCACCATCATGATCCTTCTATTTGAACAGGACTAATATTGTTTCCGTATTGCACTCAGTATATTAATTGGCATTCCCCACCCCAGTACTTCCCCAGTTGAGATGTTCTGTGCTTTCCAACATCATATCTGCAAAATCTTAGTTCACTTTATCCTTGAAACTGCTAATGAAAAATCTCAACAGACCACACTACTGAGATCTAGGTAAGATGGGAGATTTAATTACCAGAGAGTGTGACTCAGTAGCCTCAGAGGGATTCAGAGCAACCAGGACAAAATCTCTTTGGTGGAAAGTTGTCCCCAGGAACAGGGACTCCTTTTCGCAGGACAGGGGACTTAGGGCCCAGGGGCCATTCCCAGTTCTGGCTTGTTTTACTCCAGACAAATCTAGGCAATTCCAGGGTGGGCATAAAATTAGAGTATTTTGTACATAGGTCTGTACTCAATGCGAAGCAGGTGCGGTGGTCTGGCAGATCTGTCACCTACAGAAAGTAAGCAAGGTGGTGTGACTCCATGAAAATTTCTCACATGAGTCTTTAGTCTATTTTGTGGAAGTCAAGAGTAAAAATAAATTTCTTCTTAACACTGAGGTCTATTTTTTCCCTTGATGAACAGCTTACCACATTTCTATTTTTTTGCTTCCATTGGCAATGGACACCTGAGATGCTCTTCTCACTAGCACAGAGGTGTTCAGCTCAGTGCTGTGCTGTCTGTTACATCTGGAAGGAGTATTTCCTATTTACGCTTGTCTGGAGTAATTTTTCCAAAGCCAGAAGGTTTTGTTTGAGAATATCAAATCCCTTGAAAGTACTGTATAATTATCTACATGATTAATTTAAGTGTCTGCCATGGCTCTGCAGTGAACTCAGGGGCGTAGACAGGCAACCCGCAGCGTATCGACGCCCGCAGCTTTTCCTGTGGGGAGAAGGAATGGGGTTTTGAAGGCTGCCTGCCTCCGGCGGCGTGGAGGGGGCCGTCATCCTCTATCTCTGGAGGGATGTGTGTGCATGGAAGGGGAGATCCCTCCAGCAATGCTGCTAAATGAATGATGGATGAGTTTCGCATGGAATGCAGACGCCTTTGAACGCTCCAGCCGGCTAACGGCAGGATTGAAGCTGAAGTCAACATCAGTGCCCCTTGCCAATGCAGAGGAGATTTTGAGACTTGAGGTAAAACTCTGAGCTGCTTTCAAGGAGCCCCAACATCTCCAGGCTGGAGACCCTGGCAGTGCTTTTGATCTGGGGATACTTGGCAAAAGACAGTCCATGTCTACTGAATGTCAAAACCAATAAACACCTGAGAGCAAAACTCCTTAAATTATTAGGCAAAAAGGACCTCAAAGAATGATCTGGTCCAATCTTCTCTAGAGCTTGAATGGTTCTGAACCTTGAATGGTCACTGAGAGCTGTACCAAAGTTTGCTGTTAAAGCAAAGGGCGTCATTGTCACAAGGATGTCATTGTCATAACTCACAAGATGTTTTCCATTGAATGACCCCTTATTGTACTCTCACTAGGACAGAAAATGATGTTGAAGGAAGTAAAAGTAAGAGGGATGGAAATGGTGAGATCTACTGTCTCCCATGACCCAAGAGATATTGGCTGTAGTCATTGTTCATGGCAGATGTCTGACCATCTGCAGAGACCATGAGTGATGGAGACTCCAGCACCTGAGATGGTGTTCCCCAGTGCCTTGATATTAATACTTCATCCTTCTGAGTGTTACCTAACCACTGCCCTAAATGTACCTGGATGTGAGTCACATACATTACTCCATTATGGGCAAGAGGAACAGGCTGCTTTTCTCCACATGGTCACTGTGGGGCATTTTAAAGTACGTGAGAACCTTTAATTTGTGCTCTCACATTCTACCTGCAATACTTTCTCCTTTTTAGCAGGCCTTAATTTTTTGAGTATTTCCTAGGAAGTTACACTTTCAAGACTGGCAAGTCATGTCAGAGCTCTGTTCCAATGGGGCAGTTTAGCTGCTGAGACCTTCCCAGCCCTGTGTGAGGCTACAGAAATACTTCATATACCTTATTGGTTTTGTCCCTGCTGACACATCCTGGACACTTCTCTTTCTCCAACAGCAGAGATTGACAGGAATGATTCCCTGTAAACCCCAGAAAATGTTCAAAGCCAAGCTGGATGGGTCTCTGATCTGGTGGAAGATGTCCCTACCCATAGTAGGGGGGTTGGGACCACATTCTTTCCTAACCCAATCCATTCTGTGATTCTGTGAAAATGCTGCAACACTTGCCAAAGATTTGCCACATAGCCAACCCTTTCTAAATGAGTTTATTCCTTTTGTAGTACTCTGCATTTTTCCTTGATGAACTTTACCCTAATTTTTAGAGTATGTTTTTCTGATTTTTGCCAAGATATTTTAGATGCCAGTCCTGTTCTCCAGTGTGTCTGCAGACACGCCCAGCTTAGTGTAATCTGCAGATTTAATATGTACTCGCTTTCATTGTCCAGGTCACTAATGAATGTGCTGAGCAGAACTAGACTATATAGATCCAGCAGAGCTCCACTTGCAGTGTCCTTCTGTTTTCACAGAATGCCATTAATAACTACTCCCTGTGTATGGATTTATAGTAGTCTCATTTAATCATATTTCCCTAATATATTTATGAGAAAGTTGTTTGAGACAGTGGCAAAAGCTATAATAAAGCCCAGATGAATGACATTCAACAGCGTCTCCATTATGAAAAGAAAATAATTTGATTTCACATGATTTTATTCTTGCCTCTCCTGTGTCTGCTGCTGCTTATATTTTTGTTCTCTTCCACATCCGTGCAAACTACTTCTCTGTTTGATTTGGAATTTCTAGGATGATTGATGCTAGATTGACTGATGTCACATTTTTCTGCTTCTCTTTCTGCACTGGAAGACAGCCACTGCATTTGTTGTTGTCCTTAATTCTGGCCCCTTACCTGTTTGAGTTCTCACAAGTGACCAACAGGGAGGTATCTGAGATGGTTTTAGCTGGTATTGTAGGAAATTTAAATGGTGGTTTGTCCCACTCTGCTGGACTGGAAGTACCTGACTTCGTCTGATCTCTTACTCTGGAACAGGCAGAGAAGAGGATAATATGCCTCTGTAGTGATACTGTGTCACTCTGTGTACTAATCCCCCATGCATAGTTGGTAATTTTAACAAGGACTAAAGCAAAACTCAAACCAGTGTTGCCTCTTTTGGTGTCATTTTTCAATAACTTTCTCTCTGAGAAACAATTTTCTGGATTGTCTTCTTGTTATTAATATGCATTTAAAGGGTAACTTTTTTTATCTTCTGCAAGTTTCATTTCATTTTTATACCCTGATGTTTCTATTATTTTTGCCTATGTGTTCACACTATTTTTTTTAACTTGTGCTCAGTAACGTTTTAGTGTTCTTTCTTCTTGTCTTTGAGGAAAATAAAAAGCTCATGATGCTGCCAAGTCTTCTGATCCTTCTTCACTGAGATGCTATTGTGCCTGTGCCTTTTGTGCACAAAATATTGTTTCTTCAAGAAACTACAGCTCACCTTGATTTCTTTTTCCTTTAAACTCTTCTCCATGAATTCTCTCCTATCAGGTTTTTATTTTTAATGTACTGAAGCCAGGCATTTCTGTTTTGCTGTTTCAAATCCCTTTATTTTACAGGCATTCTTACATTCTTCCCACCTTCCTACCCTCAACACATCTCTCTCTGGAGGTACTTCCCTGCTGATTACTTGACCTCATCCATTATGTGAGAATGTTGCTCTGAAGGCACCAGGACTTTCCTTCTCCTACTGCTCTCTTTTCCTAGCAAGATATCTCATGCTTCTACTTTCCCATTACCATTGAGTCAGCAGTTATCAGGTTCTTGGTTTAGGGTTTCTTGTGTCCTCCCGTCTGTTTGTTTTGTGTTTTCTGCCTTTATTATTAACCAGATAATTTAGCAGTTCTTCCTTCTGCTGTGTTCTGGACCTCAGAGCAAATGTACACATCATCCTCGGTATGCCAAGAGATTCTGCCTCTACTTTTTCTTTGTTGGTCTACATATAAACTATGCATTTTTAGATCAATATTTGAGATCTAGGTCTTCCTACAGCAAGTTCCAGTTATGTCAATTAAATCATTGCTTTTGTCTTATATAAAGATCATAAATAAGACTTAAGTTCTGTGTTAAAAAACCCCCATATATTCACTAGCATTGCATTAGGTATCTAAAATGTTCAGAGGATTTAACCTTATCTCCTGGTCAGTCTGTGTCTGTATTATCAGCTCGTGTTTTAGACATGTGCCTGGGTAGTTTCTGTCTTTATTTTTCCCCTTTTCTTCCCTGTTTTTCCTACCCTGAGCCTGACTCAGAAGTCCCTTTTACTAAGCAGGGGGCCAGTTCCTCCTTTCCTAAGCTGATGTCTATCCCCATTGAGCCACTGCTGTAACATCACCCTCTTGTTGAAGATGCTGGTGTCCTCCTGTATGAGCATCACATGTGGCCCTGATCTGTTGTTGTCCCTGCCTGAGCTTTCTTGGGATCACTCATGTCCATCTAGGTAGTGCCGCACAGCCAAGGAGGTGGCAGAACTTTGGATACAGCTTCTGGGCAGCAGCATTTTGCAAGACCATCTCTCTATATCATTCTTTTGGGGTTTTAAGCTCTATCAACAACTTTTCTACGTAACACAAGCCTTTTATACACATCTGCAAGAGCAGACCTGCTGCAAGCTCAAAGCTGCTGCTTTCTTTGGCTTTCCTGATGCACAGCTCACTGAGCAGCATCCACTCCTAGAATATAAAGCCCTGAAAGAATCCGGTCAACCAGACTTGACTTCTATCAGGGTTTTTTCTTGTTTCATAGATCCTAATGATCCTGGCAAAAAAAAACCCCATCTTGCCCTGTTGCCTGCTAACCCCTGGCTCCCACTGCCTCCTGGCTGCCTGAGTGCCTCCCTCTCCAAACTGCAGGAAACTAGGGAATTCACCTGTCCTACTCTTTTCCCTGGGAACTAGGTAGTCATTTCCCTTAGATGCCTTACCCACAAGGTGGCTGTGAGCCACTGCTGCCACGAAAGGAAGGACACCATCGGTGCCCTAACCCTTCGTGTTTGCCGCTGCCCATCCCTCGTGCAGCTTGGTGGGGAGCTAAGTCCGGGAGGAGACCGGTTTAAGCCTATCCCAGCCCAAAATCACTGGCGTGGACGGCAGAGCTGTCAGCTTCAGTCGCTGGTGGGGCCGGTGCTCCTCCAGCGGCCGCTGGAGCGGGTTTGGCAGGAATGTCTCCTCCGCTTCGGAGAGAGCCCTGGAGCTGCGGCAGGAGCATGCCCTGGGCTCTGCAATCCTTGTCTCACGGCGGAGGTCAGGAGCTAATGGTGACCTTTTATTCCCTTGCTGAGGAGAGCAGCTGGTGCCCTCAAGTGGTAAAGCGCAGAAGGAGAGCGGCCCGGCCTTGCCAGCCGGCCCTGGGCCGCCGGGCGCCGGCCGCGGTTCTGGCAGCTCTAACCACGCTGTTTTGCCTTCGCAGGACGAGACGCTGTGGTGATCGTGGTGGGAAGGACGCTTTGTTCCCGACGGAGCAGGGACACCGGCGGCAGGCGCACCTGGACAGCCACAGACGCTCGCAAACTTGACCCACCAGCCTGTCTGCAGGGCCAGCTGTAGCGCCTTGGCACCAAACATCCTTCCTTGACGGTGTTCTTGGTCCGCTGGAATCCCCCCAAAGATCTCCGTGAGACTAGATGGAGCTTGCTTTGGACCTGCAGCCCCGCTCCAGCATGTGCCCAGGGGCTGTGGGGGGCCACGGCGCACGACCAGGGAGCCGACTGGGGCTGGGGCTGATGCCGTGAGGGGATGCCCAGGGACAGCGATGCCCATCACACAGGACAACGCGGGGATCTTCCTCCCCCTCCTGTGCCAGTGGCTGCAGAACAGCCGGCGGGAGGGGGCCGAGGGAGCCGAGCAGCAGCTCTGCCGCTCGGCCGTCCAGAAGCTGAGTGAGTACATCCAGCTCAACTTCTCCGTGGACGAGAGCAACCTGCAGCCAGGGAGCTGTGGGACTTTGGATACAGAGATCTGCACCATGTACCTGGCCCAAGAGATGCGGAAAAATGAGGTTCTGGGCTTGAGCTTTGGGAATATCCCTGCTCTGGGGGACTATGGGGAGAAGCGCCGGGGAGGGAAGAAGAGGAAGGCGCATAAGGGGCCTGTGCTCGACGTCGGGTGCATCTGGGTGACAGACTTAAAGAAGAACAGCCCAGCCGGGAAGTGCGGGAGAGTGCGCCTGAAAGACGAGATCCTTTCTCTGAACGGCCAGCTGATGGTCGGTGTGGATGTCACCGGAGCAAGGTAAGAGTGGAAGAGCCGCCAGCAGCAGCTGCCTCTGGTGCCACATGGTGCAAGTCACAGTTGGTATTGATGGAAGTCCAGGAACAGAGGTTATGGCCTTTGCTTTCCAGCCCCTCAGAGAACCCTGGGTTCCTTCTTAAGGTCTTATAGAAAATAAGTAAAAAAAGCAAATTGATAATTACCCTACATGTGCTGCTCACACTTCCGCTGGAAAATTTTCAGGGGTCACTGGGTCAAAAAATGACATGTCATAATCACCAGAGGGGCTCCACTAAAACAGGAGTCTTCCTGGGTTTGTATAAAACTATTTCCTTAAGCGAAAATGAACACAGACGCAGCAGCACTGGAAGATATTTTTACAGGTGCTTCTTATTTTTGTTGAATTATTTCAGTTGAGGGAAATGTTTTTGACAGCTAAATGTTGTCTGAGACTTTCTCAAAGCAAGACATTTTTGTGTTTTCCAGTTTGGAACAACTTCATTTTAATAAATTCCGTTTGATTTTAATGCGTTTGCTCTCTTCTGATGTCTCCTGACCCAGAAAACTTGAAATCTTTAAGAGTTCAAACAAAAAATTAAGATTCTTGCAGTGATATAGATTATTCGTGTGGTGTTTTTTTTTTCTTAAATTCAGCTATTCCATGCTGTAAAATCAGTTATTGTCCCAGTTTTTCTCTTTGTGGTCTGGTATACTTTCTCACATTACCCTCTGCAAATGCAAAAACCTTTCTCTGCTGCAGATGAGGATGT
Source organism: Tichodroma muraria (assembly GCA_013390105.1). Classification (NCBI taxonomy): domain Eukaryota; kingdom Metazoa; phylum Chordata; class Aves; order Passeriformes; family Sittidae; genus Tichodroma; species Tichodroma muraria. The sequence continues at coordinate 5,100 of WAAG01010717.1, read as the reverse complement.
AAACGTTCATTCATACTGGAGGTTACAGTGTACCTGAGGGCATGAAATCCTCCTCCTTGTGCCAAAAGTAAATTTATTTTGGGGATGGACACTTTTGGAAACCAAGTCCTAGTGAAGGGATCCCAACAGGCAGTGAACATGGCAGGAGTTTGGGTTGACCATCATTCCCAATTCTGACACGGGGCAGAATAAGAGCAGTGACTCCTCAATCTGTGTGTGCTGGGCAGCTCAACCTTCTGTGGTTTTACAAGTACAAAAACAATCCTCTGTAATTCCTAGCTTGTGATTCAATGAGTGTATAAATATTGGTACTGTGGCAGTATCAATCAGTGGCACCTCCAAATTTGAGAGTGTTTGTGGCAAAAGGCAGTTAGTTTGCTCTTTCCCCTTTGTAGGATGTCACTGTTTCTAAATACAAGGGAATTGCTTGCAGTGGGCAGCAATAACGTTATCTGATTAATAATGCAAAAGGAGAGATAATAGCCAATGAAGTTGAAAATATTTGTATATCTGTCCTTTTTGACCTGTCTCTGAAGACTTAATTTAGGGCTTGTTCCTTTTGAAAAGCTTTGGTATTAAACCAGATAGCTGTGACTGCAGCTAATGGGAACCAAGTGCTCCATTTTCCTTACTTCATTTGGCCATTATGAAGGCAGAGTTTTGGTAATGTGGGGCCAGTGTTGTTCTTAAAATCCTATTTTAGAATATTCTGCATCCAATTTAGGCCAAAATTCGGGACATTTCTTAGTCAAGACCTGTTTTATTTTCAGCATCCAAAGCATCCTCGCCTAACTTACTGTTGACTGCTATTTGACAAGGGTGATGTTGATGGATGACAGTTTGGGACCTTGAGGATGCTCCCATTTTGGAGAGCTGGCTTTTGCCTACCAGGGAGCTGGCTGGCAGCTCCAACCCCATGTTCCCATGTTATTCCTCTGGAGTGCCTGAGGATGCTTTGAGAGTATTTCAGTAGCTTTCTCCATTGGGGTGCTCAGAAGGGACATAATTCTGTCTAGCTTTATAATTGGCTGAAGGGCAGCATCAGTTTGCCTTCTGGGAAGACTGCTTCCAAGAAGAAGCTTTCCTAGAGTAATTCCATATTGCTGCTATGGTGGAAGTAGTAGAGCCCTTTTCCCCTTGGTTTTTCAAGGTGTTGTTGGGGCAGAACAGCACATGAAATAGTAGTTCTGACTCAATTTCTAACTGCCTAATTATTCTCTGGCTGAGTGAGAAACTCTTCCAGGTTGATACAACGGGCTGTAGGTGCTCTGATTTGTGGTGTGATTTACTTGGTGGAGCCTGCACATGGTCAGTGAAAGTAAAATACTGCCTTAGCTCCTGCAGCAGCAGGCTGGATTGGGCAAGCAAAACCATTGCTTGTATTTATTCCACACCTGACAAGTGTTTCAGGGCAGCCCCATCTTGCCTGATGAAGGAGGTTTTCACACTGATGCTATAGGGAATCTTCGGATTTATTCCCTTAACAGTGGAGGGTTTGGCATGGGGCTGTCACAGCTCTGCCATTTCCCACCTCTGCAGCGGGGTTTGCAGAAGTGTTCTCACATACCCTGGGCTTCATGTAACCTCAGCTCTAGGTCCAACCTGCCATCCAAACCCTCCCTGTTCCAAGGAGCTAAACCAATACACCAGAAAACAAGAGAGAGGAGGGGAGGGCACACAGCCCCTTCTGCTGGCTGTCCTATGGATGTGGTCAGCCTCTAGAGGATGCAGGGCCAGGTGACTGGAGCTGGAACAGGTTGGTCAGCCCTGGACAGGCAGGGCTGTTTTGGCATCTGCCTGGTGTGCCTACAGGTAGGTCGTCATGTCTCAGAGTGGTGATGGGGTCAGACACAGTAAGAGCAGCACAACACTTACTGGAGCAGCCAGCTTTGAGTACCACTCATCTGTCTCTCCTTGCTACGAAAGCTGAATATGACTTCTTTAAAGGAAAATTATTTATTTAAATTCCACCTGATTTCCATGTAAACAGCAGAGACGGGTTGATTATTGCTGAACTTGTTTCTTTTATTTTTTTTTCTTTCTTTTCATTTAGAGAAACATTATGCAGTAATAAAATCATCAAAGCTCTTTGCTTAACAGGGTATTATTACATTAGAGAGGAATAATGTAGGTGGTGTCATTTTTGGTGATGTTAGTGATTGAGGGAAAATTATTGCTCTCTTTAGAGTTAGCAAATTGTGTGTGTCTATCAAACACAATTGCAGGGAAATGAGCTGTATTGGAATACTGAACAAAGGTTAGTCAAAACTCTGCCTATTTATTTATCTTCTATCTATACAACTGTATCTCCAAAATACGTGGGTTATGTTCCCCCAGACAACAACTTCCTATCTTTTTTGGATCTACTCTATTCATTTTGGGCTATTACTCACTTACTGCTGGAGAGAGGCTGTTAGTATTTCTGCAGATGACAGATGAATCCTTCATTTCTTGAACATAACTGAATGGGGCTTCATTGAGCAAATCCTGGGAGCATTGCAAAAAAAAATATTTTGTCATGAATATAATTCAGTTTGAAATATTTGATTATGAATTTCATCAAGCATAGCTGCTGTGCTTGGACACAGCTACCATATACATTTAATCTTTAAAATCAGTGCTAAGTAGATTTCCAAATTTGTTCTTGAAAAAAGCAGAGTAAGATACATCACCAGTGATGACAGTGTGGTAGAAACATGAGATATTACTATAATTTTGTCACTGAGAAAATCCAACCACTCCTTCAAAATATCATCTTTCTCATTGCCAAAAATTACCAAACATTGCCATATGTGGGAATACAGTCAGAGAAGTGGCTGGCTTCTTTTTAACCCACAAACTGAAGTTGCTTCCAAAAAAATGAAGAGAGAAATATTTTGACAGCCATACCTTTGCACAGTGCTTTCTTAGTCTCTCCTCTTCAGTCGGTGTCCTGGGAGGAGTTGCTAGGACTACTTCTCAGAATAGATATGGCATGCCAAATTTCAGGGAAATCAGTTTATTTTCACAGATGCTGAGAAAGACCTTCAGGAATCAGGTCTGCAGTGGAGAGGGAACTTCAAGTGCCACTACTGAAGGCAAAGCTTTTACTTTATGTGAAGCTGAGGGTTTTTGGTAGAGCCAAAGTCTTTCCTGAATGCTTGCTGCTGATGCACATCTTATGTTCATGCCTCCAGGATAGCTGGAACTATGAAGGTAAAGTCCTGCTCCTCCTCACACGTCAATGCCATTAATAGGTATGTGATACATGGACATTCTAAGCACAGTCCTGCCTCTCTGTAAGTGCTAGCAGCTGATTACAGAGGACAATTCAAAATGTCCAACAAAATTACAGGTCTCAAAATGTACCTAGCACTTTGTGCTGCCTGCTGTGGCAGTCATTAACAGTCCTGGGCTCTGCTGGGTGAAATCTTGACATTCTTTGTCAAAAAAAAAGAGTTCTTGCTGGTGCTTGAAACAAATCATGCAGTTCCTGGTGGTAATTAGAGACAGATTCTGCCCTGAACAGGGGTTTTCATGAGGGCAATTTTCTTTGTTCCCTTGCTGTGAGCCCTCCAGACAAGGAGCAGACCTGTACCTGCAGAGCAGTGCATGTGCTGTGGGGCAGTGAGCAGTGAAATCTTTGCTGTGTCTGAGAAGAGCTGCTCAAAAATCTAATTTGAAAACTGTTTTTTTCTGAAGAACACACCTTTCAAGGCACTTTTTTATTGAGAT
>WAAG01010713.1:0-10382 GCA_013390105.1 Tichodroma muraria | reverse complement strand
CGGCCGCGCTAATGGAAGCGCTCAGCTCTCCATCTGCTGCCCGCGCTGAGCCCGGCGCTGCTGCGGCAGGAGCGAGGAGAAGCCGCCGGAGCCAAAGACGGGGCCGGAGACGAGGCGGCCCGCGGGGTAACCTGGCGGCCAGAAACAGGTCACCTCAGCGCCACCCGTGAGGCAGCCCCGCAGCCGCCGGGGGCCACTCACACGCGTTATTTGCCAGCCCGCTGCCCGCGCCCCTTCCCCTGCCCTTCCGCCTGCCCCCGCGCTCTCCTCCAACCATCGCACCAAAGCTGCGCAACGAAGACCCTCCCCAGTGCCCCCAGCAGAACACTTGGTGCACCCTGGACTGCTATAATTTCTTCTAAATTCAAACCACAGGCTTTTGCTCCATCAGCTTCTTCTAATTCACTTTTTTAATGATAAAGAGATTACTTCAGAATTATTTATAGCATCCTGATCATTCAACTGGCTCCTGTCCTCACCTTTGATGCTTCTTATTCCTCAAACACATGCAATGAGCCCTCCATTTCCCTTCGCCTTTTTTATCCTCTAATCTTGTATTTCGTCTTTTCTCAGTGTCAATGAGAGGAGACATTAGATAGGCACCACTGTGAAAGCCATCCCTTCATGATTGCGTAGACTGCAAAAAGTGGTATTCAAAAAGATAAAAACAGATAGCACTTAAAGAAATAAAAATTACAGAATGACAGAGTATCTGCATTAAGGCATAATATTTCTGTTACTCTTCCGAAGAGTTCCAGTGGTGGGCCTGAATTAAAGAACATTTGGGACAGATAAACTAAAGCATTTTACTGCATCTGGACAGAATATTGTAACAGATCTTTTAAATTAGAGACAACTGGCCTCTTAAGGCAAGGAAGGATGGTTTAAAATCTGACATTGGAAACAGCATCCACGCTATCCCAATTTTCTACATGGAGGCTGCTTCAGGTAATAATTCTTACTACTACTTCTTTCATCCTTAACACTAATTATGCGTGCAGATACAGCAAACTAATAGCAAGTGTAGCCACCATCAGGCTCCCTCCTAAATACACATGGAACCAATTGCACTTTAGAGAACTCATTAGAAAAAAATTTTAGAAAAGGGGTGGAGGACAATAGTTGAGCTCACATCTGTTTTCCAACAACTGGAGTTAATGTCCTGCCTCTAGAGTTTGTGTGCTAATCTGTTCATTTGTTCATATGCTCATGAGGTTTTTCATGCCTTGGATCAACTTTTAATAGAAGTTTTTTCATGGGCCCTTCTCTCCCTTCTTATGGTTATACTATTTCCCTATGGCAACTACCACAAATTTTCCTATTAAGTAGTGGCATTATGGAAGTATTTAAGTTGTCTTTTAATGCAGTTTTTCAGCTGGAATTCAAGAGGTGAGAAGCCAGTACCATACAGTAATAAGTAGCTGTACTGTTGGGGAATCTTGTTGGGCAGGATCCATCATGTGATTAACTACACAGGCAGCAGGATGAAAAAAATTCATACACATCCTTGTTCACTCTCTGCCTGGAAACATGTATTGGAAGCATGTTTGGGGAAAAATTACAGCTAAAGACATAAGGGATCTCTAAAAACAAAGGAATTACTATCATCCTGCTACAGTGTTGTATATTCATTCACACACGTATTTTAAAAGGAATTTTAACCAGGGATTTTTACTGCATTTAAAATTATACACATACTGTAAATTTTCAGAGAAATGGCAGGGGAGTGATTAGCTTGGTGCCTCTCTCTGGCAAGTCATTCTTCTCCTTGCAAGTCTCCATGACCTTGTGGTAATTAAGAGGAAAGGAGACCACACTGAGTAGCAAACAAAAATGGGATTTATTTCCAGCACTTTGTCTGTTTTGTTAGGTATCTCCACTCACATGGCAAACACTAACTATATTCAAAGGCTTCACACACATGGCTGATGCCTCCCCTAATGGAGAAAGGCACACAGCTGTTAAGTAACAGACCTTTGCTATACTGCTGTTTGTCAGGACTCGTGTTCAGCAAGGTGCTACTCAACACATGAAGAGCTTCTCAGGTATTAGCAGGTCCTTCATGGAATGAAATTGTGGCTTCAGTTTCAAGTACTTATCTCATTTAATTGGTGTGGTTTGCAATACTGATCTGTTAAAGACACTCGCTGAGTAATTCTAATTTGGGAATAATCAAGTACTTCCCCCATATTATTCTCCCTGAATATTATCCACCACAGAATCACAGAGCTATTTCCCATTTTTACGTGACGCAAACGGGTGCTCGTAAAGTTACAAAAGCAAAGGGCCACAACCTGCTGCAATAGAGAATATAGTGAATATCAGAACACCATGTGTGCAACACGACACTGGGAGTCAAGAGTCTGTTCTTGAATCACTGATTTTTTCTGGGAATACAGTTAATCCAACTTTCTAAGGACAAAGGTTTCTTTTCACTAAAATGCATAGGCATGCTGCATATCACATTTCATAGGATTCCTGAGGCATGGCCAGGCTTCATAAAATGCCTGAAATTTGTCAAATGAAAGGATATAAGAACTAGTTAAAAATACAAAACAAACAACATAATGCACTAATATTCCATGTGACCCACCTTTTCCTTCAGCTTTCTGATTCAGTTTCCTTGTGGATCATTGCTCAGGAAGCTGAAGCCACAGACTGAAAACAGCCTGAAGCCATGGGATGCTTACCTAATGCTGGCAAGCAGAGTCCAGCCTGGTGTGCTGGCACCAAGATGACACCAGAGAATCAACTCCTGTAGCTGACTCACTGCTGGCTTCAGGCATAGCACAAAGTGTATTGTTTAGAAGAAGGCTGGATCAGAGTTGTCTGCTCCATGACACACACGCTTGTTAACTTCTCCAGGGAGGGCAGAGGCAGAGCTGATCTTCACAGCGCTTCACACTATGAGCCATGTAATACGGGCTTTTTAACTGCATCAGAGACCATGCCTCCATGACAATAGCAGAACTGGACACTTTTTGATGTCCCCTGTAAATTGAGATAATAAACACGAGAACACGGGCTTGCACTGGCGCAGAACATGAAGGTGATCACTCATTCAAGGCTGCAGCCGTACGACCTGTAACTCCAACAGAGGCTGCTCCATGAACAACAGAGGCATGGAGGCTCCATGGAGACGGCCAGAGATGTGTGCTAAGAATCACTACTATCCAAAACTTTGAATGGCAATGTCTACTTCATTCAAATGAAATCAGCACTGCAAGAGGCCCTTCATCTGTTCAACAAACAGAAGTATTGCTGCAGAGCAAACTTCTGTTTCCCTTAGAACCACTCCAAAAGCTGCTTACCTGCTCTGCACAAATCAGCCTCTCCAGGTAATAAAATTCTGCTTCTGCATCTGTTCAATAACTGTTCCAACCCAACAGTCAGAAACCAAATGAATTAAGAGAGCAAAAGTAAGTGACCTCTTCCAAATGGATCATGTAACAAGTCTCAATTTACATTAGGTATTCAACAGCCCCCAAGCAGTAAGAACTTCTGGTCATGAGCAGCTGACAGAAGTTAAGCCTGTGACAGGAGCCTAAGGTACCTCCAGTCTCTAATGGAGACAAATCTTCTCTCAGGGGCAGGTAGGTGGACTACACAAATCTTGCACTGATTCCATCATCCACCAGTGTTAAATCCAGGGTGGTGATCATACTCTTTCATTTCCTTCTCTTCAGGGTAAGGCACTTTGCTCTCCCTACAAGGATTGGTTTCCTACCAATTTTTTGTCTCCTGAAGTAATCTCCACTTAATTTGCCATGTATTTCACAAAAAGTCTTATTTTTCCCAAGAGTTTGCTCAGCTATATCCTTTGTCAGCCCATGCTTTAGGATTTCATGCCCAATAAGTATGCGATTTTTTTCACATGGCACATATGTCCTCTATCAACATATACACTTTATTCAATCCATTCCTTCTCCCTATGTACCCTGTGGGATCACTGTGCAGATACTTATTGCTTTTGCCAAGCATTTAACTAGTCCAAGAAAGAGATACAGAAAGACTGTACCAAAAACAAATAAAAAAGCTCCTCCCAAAATAGACTTAATCCTTATGTTTGCTCTCCCTTTCACCAAGCTGCCTGCTGGCATAAATTCACATCCCTGTTCACTGGTATGCTTTTTTTGGCTGTCATTATCTTGGGAACATCTCAACAACTAGATTTTGTGCAAACCTACATTCATATGATCTCATTGTGTTCTCATATATGGCCATTTCCAAGATGAATGTGCTAAAGAATGCTTTCTCTGATGGCAATCAGTTACTAACTTCTCAGAGCACAAATATGTTTGCATCAAATTCTTTCTTCTGTTCTCACATCTTCTGTCTTCTGAAAAATCTGCTTTACAATTTAATGGGTATTGTCACATCCCCAGATTTTTGTACTTTAGTTGCCAGCTGTCTTACCCTGCAGCTTCCTTCTGAATATTTATAAATTGCAAAAGCAATCTGAGATAGTTAACCACGATGACCAAAAGTCTCAGGACAGGTAGTCCTACTAAAAAACAGAATCCCACTTGGCAGAAATATTCCTTCTGGCTGCATTTCCCTGCAGTGGAAAAAAGTACTCTGATTACAGAAGCAACCCCTGGAGGATAATACTGGAGAAAACCCACACTATTTTGTTTAGTTCTCCATGGCTATCAGACCAGCACCTCACTATAGTCAAACATAACACAGTATGCAAAAATATGCAGCAAGTGCCTTAGAGGGACTAAACTGTTCCAGGAGCCTGAGAGCAGTTCAGGAGGCACCTCAAGGAAATGTGCTGTAAAGCGGGTGAGTGGCCTCAGCAAAGGTGGTCTGGAATGGAAATTGCCATATTTTTACAGTGTGTTGAAAACTTTTTCAATGCACGTTCGTTGCTTTTCAGTATGTGGCACAGAGGATGGCAGAGAGAGCTTGCAGAAACCCTCCATGAACAGGCTCCCTTTGCAATACAGAGAATACATTGGGTGATTTTGCTTAAAAAAGGACAGAGGCAAAGGACAAACAAATTCAGAAAACAGCAGCCAACTATTTATAAATATTATTCTTCTGGTCCCCAGCCCTCTCTCTTCAAAGCACAGACAACACACAGATAGTGGCTCACTTCAAAAATCACAGCCCACCACATCAGCATCTCATATTGAAACAGAGTAAAACTGAGGGCAGATTCACTGTTACTTTTTGCAGTTCTCCTCTCAGGACCTGTTAATAAGAAAATTAAGATTTATGTAAGTTTTCAGCAGGAATAATCAAATTTATTCTCAGAACAAGAATTTGTAAGAATTGCAGGATGCTACATGGTGATTCAAGCCAAAACAGACAGAAAAACACTGCCACTCCAATTTTCATAGCTTATTTAATTTTTTATTTCATAAAAATGTTAACTTACTCAAACCAGCCCTGAGGGCTTAATAAACACTGAGGTTGTTCTATGCCTCATCAAAGTTATCAGCTAAATTCCAGTCACAGAATCTCTGTTACTGAGGCTATTTTATCTTGCAACGGAGCTTACAACCTAACTTGTTATGGAAGTCACTATGAGGATGATTATACTTTGAACTCTGAGATCGAATCTCTACAGGATTATTTTCAGATATTCAAATAACTTTGATTTTTTGACTGCTGGGGTTGGTGCGTGTGTGATAAAGACCAAGGAATTCTGTTCTAGTTTGCAGGGGTTTATTTTCAATGGTTAAAACACTGTCTATCCTGAACAATGGCCTTTAGGATTACGTAGGATGCCTTACTGGCCTCTCATTTTTTCTTGCAATAGTTTGAAAAAAGATAACTCAAATGAATATGAGGAACAATACTAGGAAGGAGACACCTTAAGTATTTTAACACCAGCCTAGAGGGGTCAAAGACTGATGCTTATCAAGTCAAAACCCAGGAATGTGCAGGACAAACAATGTTCAACCAAGATCCTGCTAAAAATCACACACATGGCCAGGTATCGTGAGTAGAGCTATTTTTGCACGTGATGTTGCCAAGCCCAACCAATTTTAAAACCCAGTCAAAGTGAGAAGAGCTCAGATGGCTCCTCAGGAGATCCTATGATACTGTCCAAATATAAAGCACCACAGACAGTTGTCAGGTCCCACAAGACTGCCACACATGGTACTGCCCAAGGAGGATGTTTCTGCACTCTTCAAAAAGAGCATACAATGGTAAAAGTGCCATAAGCTCACAAGACCTTAAGATATCATGTTTTCCAATGCTCCTGCTTTGCCTGCCCCAGATGAAATTCTACAGGGAAAGAGACATCCAGCACCCCTTTCTCCTCCTTTCTCCCTTCCTTCCCTTGCCCCACTTGCTGTATTTACAGGATCAAAAGCTTTTCATTGCATTCCACTGTTATCTGTGTAAATAAATACAAACGTCAAAAAAAAAACTTTGGGGAGCCTGGGCCACTTCCAGCTTGCCTGGATAGCTGGGCTGTGCATGGAGCTGGAAGGGTGTTTTTTAAAAGGAGGGAAGCAGAAGAGAACAGCTTAAGAATCTTGGCTCAGGCTGGGCATATTTCCGCCTAACTCTGGCTAAACCTCAGCACGAAGGGCTGGCCGAGGAGCCGATAGGAAGCTGGGGAGGGAGGGAGGCTGCGGGGCTCTCCAGCACAGCCGCGGCAGAGCCCGGGCAGGCTGAAACCATGCTTGTCCTCTGGGCACTGGCATTTGTTCTGGTCCTGCAGGAGCAAGACCCTTTAGGTAAGTGACTGAACCTGCAAAGCAGAAACTCTAGCTTAATCTTAGTACGGTCAAAGCCTTTGCATGGGGTGGGAGGGGAAGGCAAATATCTGCTTAATTTCTCTACAGATTTTATGTGAAGGTGACACAGGCACATATCAAAATTCTGTGGGCACATTGATTTTAAGAGGTAAAACTCCATTTTTGTGACATTGAAGTCTGTCCTGTAAGCATATTGCTTTGGTAGAGATTTTTTACTTCTAACAGGAGATAGTATCACTCTACCTTCAGAAATATAGAACCACATTGAGGTGCTGCAGACAGTGCTCTGAATTTCCATAATTACTGTTCTGGCAGCCGTATCAATATCACACTAATCCACTTGGAAATGAGATTGAAGTTTAAGGTGATTAGAGAAAGATTCTGCTTTATTCAAAGTCTTCTTTTCAAATTTCCTGGTAACAGCATCACAATTTTATTTCTCCTGCTTTGGATTGCTCATTTCTGAGATTTTGAGGTACATAATGACTTCTCCAAAAGCCTTGGGAGAACAAAGTATAAATAGAGAACATCTGATAAGCCTGCATCTGAATTCTACCTTCATTAACAAGAGATTTGTGCTGAATAACCTGTAATCACATTGTAGTGTGACTTAAAGTTATTCAGTTAGGCTAGTTCAAGGGTTTACAGTCCCTATGTAACCACAAAGCTGGCTTCCCAGCCTGTTCGTACCACATCTTTTCTGCTAGCTGAGGCTCAGATTTATTTGCCCTCTGGTCCTACTTTCTTGACAATAGTTGTATTTCATGGCAGGGTAGTAAGATCCTATTACATTCAAAACATTTTCTGAAAAACTGTTAGTCTCTTCTGCCCCCAAGTTCTTCCTTGCCCTGACTCCCTCCTACTTAACTGGCTTTGTGATGTTTATCTCAGTGATGAACTGAAATATCAATGCAACAGCAACAGCACTCTAACTTGTTTTCAATCCACAAGAATTCACTAACCTCTTGTGAGTTTTGCCAGCTTCGCCAAAATAAATGTGAAATTAAAGAAAATTACAAAGGCTTTGTCTATTCCCATAAAAGTATGGTTTTAACCTCAAATCATTTGCAAACTCAGATAAAATCCAGTTAGTTACAATAGCATTTCAATAATAACTGCAGTAGAGACTAGCACCCAGTATAATGCCAGGTGGCAGCTACTTAGTCAGCAAACCATGTTTACTCTCTTAACGGTGTACATCATGCAAAAGAGTAATTCTGTGCCTGTCATGGCCAGGGGAGCACCCTGCCTGGCTGAAGGTTTAAAAAAGCCATCCCCATACCTTCCCTCTGCTACCCTTGAGTTGGGGAACATAACTTTTGATTCCCTTGCAGATCCCCCCATCCTAACTCCCATGGGTTCCTCTTAAAAATCATTCAGCCAAATTAGAATTTACGTTTTAATTCAACCATTAATATAAAAAAATCTCATGTTCAAAGAGCTCAGTGTCCAAATCATTCAGGAGGAGAGGCTGGCACAGTGCCCTCCTGGATGCAACCATGTGCTCCTGCCACAGTCTGTAGTGCTTTGCTGTCAGTGCTGGGTTTAATTTGTGGGGTGCTGCTCAAATGCAGCGCACAATTCACAAGGAGATTAAACCACTGCATTGTAGAATTAAAGCCACAGTAAAACTTTATGATAGATACCCTATTTTAGACCAGACCTGGACTCATATTTCATCTCTACTAACAAATTAATAATGGTTTAACCTATACTCCATGTTATAGTGATTTTCTGTCCTTTTAGAAACCTACCAGAATTATTGTCTCCAATGCAAGGATTACAGACTTTGCAGAATCCAGCTCTGAGCTCTAACAAGGAAGGAGAAATAAAGTTTGCGACAACAAAGTGTACCCAGAAGTAACTATGTTTTTTTAAGATTGTGAGGCATCTTGAGGCCAGGGTTCAGCACAGAAGTGAGTCTTTTGTAGAGATTTTATATATCTGTAAAGCCCTATGTTTTCTTATGTTTAGTTAAAAGGAATTTAAGTTCTGTGGACTTTGCAACCTCCAAATGCAAAGAAAAAGTTAGTATCAAACTCCCTCAAAAAATCAGGAGTTTAGAAATATAGGACTCTTGTTGTTCATCTGCAGGATGTGGCTCTATTCATAAACACAGCTGATCTGCTCTGGTTGAGGCAGATGTAAGGCCTGGGCCTGAAAGTCAGGATCTACTATGTATGTATGTACGTATGTATGTGTGTATGTACACGTGTGTGTATCTCCCTTTCTCTTGCTATTTTACTTCCTGAGTTTTTGCAGAATGCATGAACTGTCTGCCAAGAGAAAATAGATCTTCAAGCAAGTTCTTAGATTTGTTTAGATATTAGAAAAAAACCCTAAAATTATATTATTTCATTGTACTTATTTCTTTCTACTACCATGACTTAGACATATGAAAACTACACAATCACAGAGCTGACTAATAAGTCACAGACTCGCCTCACCCACTCCCCATGACCACAGTTTCTATTACTAAACACAGACCAAAAGCCATGTCCTCAGAAAATTAAGAAACTCTTCATCCCCTGATACCAGTAGTGATCCTCAAATTGATGGTCCATTATTTATGTTTCTCACATCCACCACTTTCAAGCCAGCCTTAAGCTCACTAATTCTGCCCAACTTGGATTCTTTATGTATACTACGACACAGCTCCTCTTCCTCCTAAACAGCTTCCCCTTCTCTACACACGAGTATGTCTTATACAGCTCCTAGTTATAATCCTTCTAACATTTAGCCTTAGTTCCATAATAAGGATATATTCACAAACATACACAAAAAAAACCATAATAAAGGCAAACTTTTCTGCAGCCCAAAGCGCCATTGTAAGATACAGCGTGAATTAGAGTAACATACCTCCTAATTTTGTAGCTTGTGTGTCTTATCAGTCCAATTCTTTGTAGTCATTTTCCATTGCAACAGCAAGTGCAAGAGGCTATTCTCTGGCTGCTTGTTCAGAAGACCAGCATGCTAAAAACATGCTCCAAGCCAACAGTTCCCTCACAGGAACATTTAATTGCTATCCTTCTTCCTTTGAATGAAAATACAAAAAAAGAAGTGCTTCTTACAATCACAGATATGGTCAAATAGCAGAAAAAGGAAAGTAGCTTTTCAAATTGCAATTTTGCTTCTGGCACACAGCCGTGGCAGGGGTACAGATTTTTCTGTGCCTTAAAAAAAACCACACCTGCTGGAAGCACGAACTATCCCTGGCCTTGTGCATTCCCTCTCAGTCTCCACTGCTGGGTAAGTGAGAGATGGATCCCCTCATGAAATGAGAATTACATGGGTCACGATAGCAAAAACTGCCAGCAAATGAAGTCGTTTCACACAGAAATACATGCTAGCTATCTAGTCAGGAACAATTGCTATGAGGCCCCATTTCTGGTTTTGCACGTTTCACAAGTGATGTGTGGTTGGACCAGAACACACCATGACAAAAAGTCCCACACACAGGTGGATGGGACAGACTAGGCAGAGATGTGAGAACTCGCAGGCTGGTACCTGATCCACCTTCATTATTGCACTCCCCAACCCATGAGATTACCCCTTTGCTCCTTCTCTTTCAGGTAAAAAAGAATTAAAACAAGTACAATCTTAACTGATGTAGAATCTGAAATAATATTCATAGCAGCATATTCTACACCCTGATAAAGA
>WAAG01010711.1:0-33377 GCA_013390105.1 Tichodroma muraria | reverse complement strand
ATAAGTATTTGAAAATCCCACTATTTAGAGACTGGAGCACTTGAGGAGATCTGGGCCAGTTCAACAAGCAGCATCAGCAGAAATGCCAGACACAGAGGTTATCACCAGCCTTCTGCCTGCCATCTGCCTTCTGAAAACAGACACAGAAGGAGCCAGCTGGTGTGATCGCAGACACTTCTGCTTTCCAGTCCTTAAGACAATGCAAAATTAGCTGGTCTGCAGAGGAATATAAACAGCAGGCTCGCCAAACAGCTCAGGCACTGGAGGTGAGGGTTGTGCCAGTCAGTTTTGCGATATTTGGAGACAGTAATGTGGTGGTACGAAAGGGTCCCTGACAGCCAGCTTTGAAACTTGGATTTCAAAAAGGCACAGGTCCTCATAGGTGCAGTACTGGCTTAGGATGGCAGCTATACTCACACAAAAACATTTTCTGTGTTCCTGCTCCCCTCCCTCTGCAAATACTTATNCCCCTCCCTCTGCAAATACTACTTAAAAAAAAAAAGTTTTCTGTTGGGAAGGAATTGGCATTGATGATTGAACATCATTGATTAAAGCTAATTGATCCCAGTGAAAGAGCTATGCTTTTCCACATCTTCCAAGTCCTGCCAAGTTTTGGCTTCCTTAACACACGTTTTAGCCATGTCACTTTTTAGTATCTGGCTGAGATTTGTAAGCATTTATGAAGAAAATTTTAATTTTAATGGGATTAATTCTGCATTCAGGCATTACACTTAATGCTTATTTCTCCTTTCTGTTACAACTCAGCCTAATGTTCCCTTGCCTTCTTTTCCCACCGTCTCTGCAAACAGAACTGGTGTGGTTTGATGCTTGCTTTGCGTGCAAAACAGAGACATCCTGAGTCCCACATCCACTACATGCTGCTTTGTTCCCTCAGGCTTTTCTGTACTAGGCATCTCTTTTCACAGGCTGCCATTTCTCCACAGCGTTTGTTTACCCTTTCCATTTGCTACACTTGTCTGCTATATTATTTTGAAACCGGTTCTGCTTTGAGTCAAACCTGAACATGCCATCAGTTGGTTTTCTGTTTTTTCTGGATTTCTAGTTCATTTAATTTCTTTTAGTAAGATAAGGAAGTATTTTCTAAAAACATAAGTAAACTGATTAATACGTAGGAAACGGAGGAGGATGGTCACCATTTTTGCCAGCTAAAGGTAATGTAACATTACTAATCCCCCCTGTCATTCCCACCTGCTGCTGTTTGTCCTCTGCAGGGCAGATTTCTGGGAAAAGCAAGTGTGAGAGCAAGCTGTCAGTACTCTGCTCCTGACTACTCAAGCGTAGTTTGTTCTACACCAGACCCTTAGCTTCCTTCTTTTTCATTTTGTGGAGCTATTTGTCAGCACCTTCCAGGAGACAGTGTGAGCCTCCACTACAGAAACTGGCAACATAAATACTGTTGTGCTTAATGCAAATGTGTTAATCCAGGTAGAACAGCAACAAATAGTTGTTTTACATCTGTGAAAAGAGACACAGGCCCTATTTTTGTATCAACTTCTAAGCTTTGATTGATGATTTCTTACTATGTTTAAGCATAGCAGTGTTTCTGACAGGATATAGTTATTGTCTTGGGTAATTTAATAAAATATTTTAACTGCTATTTCTCAAATTGGAAAGTGAAATAAAGTAATAATGAAGCAAGTTACGTGCTTTTTTCCTTCCAACCTTTTTTCTACTCTTAAGAATCACTAGTGAGTATTCTTCCAAGGATATCTGGTTAAAGTGAATGACTTGCTTTTATTCTCTGGCCCTCAGTAAGCTATCTGCACCATAGTAAGTACTCATGGGTCAAATTTTCAGTGGTATGAAGTCCCTAACGTCTATGGATTTCAGTAGCAATTAGTTGCTGAAAATCTTAGTAGTTGTGTCTTTAGATCTAATAAATTTCAAAGAATATGATTTACATTGCTGTTAGTAGTAACTCACATTTTCCCCACATATTTATGCCATAAATGAAGAAATAAATTTTTGGTATATCTTTGCAAAAGAAACTATTTAGTTCAATTAGTGAAAACAGCTAGAAAGAAAACTTGATACAAATTAAATAGCAATATTAACATTTTAGATTAGTTCACTAAAGATTAGTTCATTGTTACTGTCTGAATAGGTCAGCTATTTGGGTACTTCTGCTTGTGGTAAATTCCATCACATGCAGGATTTAATTCCTGAGAATTTATTCTGCTGTTTGTATTAGAGAGCACATCCATTCTCCTCTATGGAAAATTGTGTTTATTTAAAGACACCATTTGTCTTTTCCTAGCAACTCCTGTAAAAAAGACCAAAACCCTACAAAACAAACCCATCTGTCCAGTAAGAAATAAGAAAAGAAGAAATTGTACTTTAAACAGATGTGACTCCTGAACATACCTAAAGAGCAACATTGGCGTAGAAGTGAGAAGCACATGGCCACCTGCCACTCCATATGCAGGCACTGGCTGATCTGTTAGCTCTAGCAGCAGCAGCAGGTCATACCCTGGCACTTGCTGACCATCCCAATAAAAAAAAAACAACCCCACTGCCAATCATTCACATGATCCTCCCCAGCAGCCCACAAAGAGTTCCTCAAATGTCATACCCCTGCAATTCTTCCAGAAGCAGAGCTCTGTATATAAGAGCTGCATAGGTATACTGGGCAGGAAGGGAGAAGATGAAAGGAAAAACATATGCACAGGCTGCAAGATGAGCACTTTGCTGAGCTGTGCAGTGAAAGGCCCTTGCATCTCACTATTTGCATATTCTGCAAAGAGTGACACGGGCTCTGCCAAGCTGTCCTGCCATGTAGTGTCAAGTATGAGACCTGCAATCCTTGCATCCAAATGCAATGAGGAAGTCATCAATTCCGCATCTGAAGAATTCACCCTAAAGCAATTGCATTCCTATTTTCACAAATGCTTGAATCTGTCTTTTTCAATTGCTCTGGGGGTGCAAGAAAGCTTGCATTCATGACAAAAAGTATTTAGGCCACCTAAATGGCCTAAAAGATTGATGATTAATAGTTCTAGAGGTTAGTCAAGCTTGCCAACTATATATTATGTTCTTTAAAATTTTCACCAGGGGAGTTTTCTTTAATGAGCTGTAGAGTTGTCCACGGTACTGTTGATCTTAAATGTACCAATTTTAAATGTTTTAAATGATTTAAAATGTTTTTAAACTGAGCAAATGGCTGAGGGAAAAAAAAAAATCCGTGCTTTGGAAAATGCCCTAGCCCTAGGCCAGAAGGTCAGCAATGTATATGTGAGCCAGAAATGAGTATCATTAGGCAAAAATAAAACTGATGTCAACCTTTGATTGAAGACTTCCCAATAAAGAAAAATCAAGGTATTGCAGTGCTTTTCTTGACGTACAAATATTGTCACCTTTTAAAGAACTAGGTTACAGAGAAAAGCAATGTGTTTAGATTTTTGCTCACAGAGGTTGTCAGTTTGTCCCTTATCCCACTGTTGTGTGAAAAAATACATGTGCAGGGTCAGATGTTTCCTTTATCCTAACACATAGAGAATGGCCCAGTTTCCATACTAGGCTCTATAAACTTTTCAGCCCCTACACAAAAAAGCTGTTTTTTTCGTGGGAAGTAGCCATTACAAGGTGACACTTCGTGTTGCCAAGCTGCTCTCCAGAGAAACCAAACCCAGCTGGCAGGTACTGACCTGACCTCAGTAGCGTCAAAGAGCACCTTTTTCACCATTAGAAGTGTCTTCTGATCATCTTCTCTAGTAGTAAAACTTTGTATCTTTTCTGCCACAAAGGGTAGAAACAAGCCAAAGTACAACCATTCTTTCAGTAGTGTCAGGAGCACTGCCTGTCAGTACTTCGTACATAAGGTTCCCAAGCCAGCAGGGGTTTAGCTTCCAGTTTCACTGTTCCCTCTGCTTAAGGAAAAGATGAACTGCTTGCACCAGGAGTCAGCCCACACACGGAGCCCGTCCCAGGAACATGCCTGGTCTCGGCACAAACTGCACAGAAGACTGACACCATCTCGCTAATGCCCCCTGTCTCATTTTCCCTCTCTCTTTGCCTGTAGTTATTTTTAGATTTCACGGTTAAAGCTTGTCCCTTCTGGACGCTTACACACACAGGACAGCACACGCGCATGCTGTAGATACAACTCGGATACGGGAGTGAGCCAATTGATCATCTTGTCCCACATCAAGGAACAAATTCCAATTTCTGATGACAAAATACTGCCCTTTAAGAGGATGCAAAACCACATGGAATTTTCTGGCTTGCAAATTTGACTAGAAGGCTTCCAACGGACAGAAAAGACGGTTTGCACAGCAACTTCCTCTTTTCTGAAGTTTCCTTCCAGTTTGCAAGATCCTGCTGTCTTTCAGCATTTGCTGTAAGCCTGATTGCCATGCCGACCGCCATAAATGCAGCGGTGGCTCGGCAAACAGCTGCCGGGTCGGTCCCCAGCGCCACTATTGGCACTACGGAGGGGGCAGGAGGGGGCACAGGGGGGATTTATTCTGCCATTATAAGTCGCAATCAGCCCATTATCAGCGTAAAGGAGAAGACCTATGAAGAGCTTCACAAGAAGTGCCTGGAGAAAAACATTCTCTATGAAGATCCTGATTTCCCACCACATGAGTCGTCCCTTTTCTACAGCCAGAAAAGCCCTGTCAAGTTTGAATGGAAAAGACCACGTGTAAGTAACATGTTTGCTGATTGCCTTGTTTTGTAAATTGAAGTATACACCCTGGGCTTACATTTTTGCAGAAATTGTGTGTTGGAGAGGCAGGTGGCATAAGCTGGAAATATATTTCCTTAGAGCTCTCCTGGGACATAACTAGCTAGGGCTGTGAAAGCTTAGGCAATGTGTATATAATAACTAAAATACAATAAAACAGAATGAAACAACAACAAAAGAGATGGAATGAAATATTTAGAAAGAGATACGAGGAATTTAATTTTCTTCTTGCCTGGGATTTTCTTGTCTGAAAGTACCAAAGAAAAACTCTCCTTATTCTGCACCAAGTTACTGGGTTTGCTGAGGTTTCATTTTTTTAAACACTACCTGGTTTCACTTAAACCTTTATTTTGGTATTCTGCCATTTTTCTCATGTGTGAAAATAAAAGGACAGGTTATGGTCTGAAACATGCTTTTAGTCAGTTGTTCCCTGCGTTGCTTATCCCACTCACCATGAATGTGGGTGTTCTAATCACTATGAAGATTAGATTATATGAAGCCACTCTTGGCTACTAATCCCATTCATTTTCCTATTTTGTGGGTATTCCTCAGGAAGCCTTCCTCTTCTTTTTCATCTTTTTATTCTCTGTTTCTGTCACTGGCAGAGGACTAATACTCAGTTCCCAGTTGATTCTCCCTCCTTCTTTAGGAGGAGTTAGACTTTTTCCCTGTCATATTTGCTGGGTAGCTGCTGTCCTGCAGCAAGGCAGCCCCTGGGACAGTGCCTTGGCCCCTATCATCCTGTCTGACAGTGGGGATGTTGTTCTGCGGAGCCTCCATAGCTCCTTCTCTCTGGAAGTTTTGGACTACCTCTTTTATATTTGCCATACTTTCCCTGCCTCCAAATATGTGCTTCAGTGGCAAAGTCAGTGGTGATAGATAAAACTGACCATAGGAGTGTAACTGAATAGCAAAAGACCACAAGCTTTTGTGGGTGTCTCTTACAGACGTGGAGGAAGGTCATGTGCTTCTGTCACAACAACGACTTGAGCAATGTGGAGGGATCAAAATGAGTCCCCCATCTGCTGTGCCCTGTGCACTTGTGCCGTCATGCCTTCATCATCACCACGGCTGCATCAGCCTCTGGAAAAGTGCATGAATGGCTTAAATGCAGCCCCAAGACAGTCATGTAAAGGGATGGGATATGCCCTCTTTCTGCAGAGGGAAGCAGTACAGCAGTACGATGGATGAGTGTCTGCACCCTGCAGCAGACAGACTGCAAGTGTCATCTTAGAAAGCATCAAAACAAAAGAAATGCACCATGTAACCTCAGACTTGTCTTACATAACTGTGCAGGCACAGATCAAGCCTTTTTTATTGGAAAGGTTCAGACCAGGGTCTTAATTACAAAGAGATTTCTTTAAGTCACTCACGAATATATAAGTTTGCATTTACTCATGTAGCAGCCACAGGCTGGGGACCATGTAAGACTTAAAATACAACGTAAACTTCAAACTCAAAGCTACCTGTGTGTTTGTGACACAAGCCAAGACTCTATGAAGTCAGATGAATATGAAGGAGAAATACTGGGCTAAAGAGTATTTTGCTAAGAGGTTAAAGCAATCATTGAAGCACCACATATACTCAATTGCACAGGGCAACTAGCTTATAAAATATACTCTTATAAAGTGGTACTTTTAATCACTTTGAAATTCAGGTCAATAGTTGAAAAAAACTTGATAATGTACTCTAAAAGAAAAAAAAAACCAAAAAACCTCACAGTTCAGATGTCCTGAGGGAATATCCTAATGCTGTGGCATTTTATGTGCCACATACCTCTGGACACAGCAAATAAACAAGTGACCAATGTGCTCTATGATCCCACTTAAAACAGAGGGCTGGGAAATACACAACCTATTCCTGACTCTCTGGCTTCCTGAGTCACCTCATCAATTTGCATCAAAGCCCCTGTACCCAGAGGTCAGGTCCTCCTCTGCCACCTCCCAAAACGCTTGTCCTCTGCTGCTGCGAGGGCAGCGAATGCATGAGGAGTGGCCTTGTCCCTTACCCACAGAAGGACAGGTGCCGTGCAGGGCAGCTGGCAGCCCTGGCATGGGGGCAGCAAGAAGGCCTTTGTAACTCTACCCAGCTAGTGACTGCCATGCCACGACATGAATGCACAGAGAACACCTCCTAATACTCAATTCAGACAAAAGCCAAGTGAGAGCCCTGAATGTTTCCCTGAGTAAAGACTGCAGGATCCATCCCTCCAGTGTTTCTGTTCAGAGTATGCAGGACCATGGTTTAGATACATGGAGGGAAAATTGAATCCCCCTCAATTAATGCAAAATATTAAATTATTCGCTCACCCACAGCAGGTAAGAGAAGCCCAAAGAGTTGTTTACACCTGCAACAGGTTATATCCAGCTCATTGACTGGCTGTGCCTCTCACAAGTATGCTGCCTGTGGGAATTTCTCACAGCTGAGAGCAAGGATGAGGCCACTGATCTTTGAGAGCTGAGAAAAAGTCTGTGTTATGCCATAACACAAAATATTGAGAGGCCCTGCTGCAGTCCTGTTTGGATGTAATGACACCAGGGTATTGATAGGAAGGCTCTACTTGACACTGTGCTTTCAAATGTGCCACTGTCATTCTCCTTGCTCAGAGCCAAGTCACAGCATTAACCACCAAATTCAATAACTTCCCTATGGTGATCCTCTCCATAGACAGAAAATCACCAGGAAGAGCTTTCTTTTCATAATGAATATAAATAAAATCAAGTCAACAAACTATTGGATTTTGCTTGGAATGAAAATTAATGAGTCAAAACATCTACTGCACACACATGAAGCTGTTTGAATTTAGTGACCACAAAATGTGGGCCTGTGCAGGTCGTACCACAAAGCAATGATGTCACTTGGTGTCACCAAGATAGAACTTTCAGATGAAGATAATCCAACTCAGAAGCTCTAAAACCAGCTTGGTATCTGACACTGAGCTGTGCCTTGAAGTGTGCAGCACAGACATTTAAAAGCATGCTCTAGACCATAAGAGACCAAGAGACAATGAGGCTACAAATTGTCTTAGGCTGAAAAAGATCCTTCCTCTGTTTGATAGTATCAGTTTAGGAAATTTACTTAGAATGCCACAGTTTATTAACAGCAGTTTTTAAAGGAATGAATGCCTTTTGCTGCAGCAGTATAAGCTGACTGGCAGATTTCTTCTTGATACAGAGGAAAAGCTAATGAAAATGTAACAAAGGTCAAATGCCATTTTTAGTTGCATGCTGCCTTCGCATTTTCCAGTGCTCCCTTCCAACTGACTCATAAGTAATCTCTTCCCAGAAAGCAGTATGCACCACTACTAGGTTTCTCCTGGGATTCTTTGTTTTCCTTGCTGTAACTGACTCTTTGTAATGAAATTACAATCTGAACTGAATCAACCCAGTGCAACACAAAGGTCCTTTGAATAGTACCAAGGCAGTCTGAGGCACTCAGATCAGAGGAGGCTCTTTTAAAAGATGAATCATTGCCTCAATGAAGTGCAGCCTGTTGGGATTCTCTGTGATAACTTGACCTAGGAGATGAAGAGCAAGCCCTTGCTCAGCCAGGAAGACTGGAAGGACAGACCTGCCACCTGCCTCTTAGACACCAGGTCGTCCCACTCTGCTGTCTGGGTACTTCAGCCTTGGAAAATCTTGGTACCTTTCTCTGCAACTTCAGCTGTACTCAGCACAGCTAACAAGCTAGAGATGAACTAGAGAAATACAAATTAAAATCATATCCACAGTGTGCTATACACACCTGGCCCCATAAAGAAATGTAAGAAAAGCATTTCTGTCACAGCTAAACCAGGCCATATGACAATTCTTTGCATTCATTTACCAAGCGTCCTACAAAACAAATTATCCCAAAATGCAATAAATGGCTCTGAGTAACACATTGCTGTACATTTAATATTTGGAAACACCCAGGTGGCACCTGACTACTTTCAACTAAAGCACAGCATGCTGTATTTCAAAGCTAGTTACAATAAGAGCAAGATCAAGCCAAAATACAATAATAGAGTTGGAAAAAACACAAACCAAAAACCTGGCATCTCAGACTATTTTCAGCAGAGCACCACAACAATGTGAGGAAGAATATTTTCAACAAAGCAAGTGAGTGAAGAAAAGCATGAAGGCATCTCAAACATCTGCTTTGACAGAACTGGACCCCAACAGCTGACCAAGGCCCAAAATAACAGGACAATCCCTACATTCCTTCCCTCGAGGAAATTAAAGTGCCTGCAGGGGTTGGTGGTAGGGAGAGTGGCAGAAGTCATCTTTCTGTCTGGCTGTATGACTAATCCAAATACTTACATCAAAACAACTCTTCTGACAACTGTGAAGAAGAAAAAAAAACAGATTTGAGCCAAGTGAAACTACCAGACCTGAAACATGAGTCTGAGAAAGTCCAGGGCTACTCTGATGATATAAGTAAAAGGCTTTAGACTATAGAGGTAGCATCAGCTGCCCGTGCATGCTGCCACACAAGCAATTGTCAATTGTTTGTTCCGTCACCTTCCCACTCTAGTCCCAACATCTTTCAACAGATTGGGCTCTTGTACTATACTTTGTCTTCTTCCCAATTTGCAGCTGCTCAGTACAGTTTTGCTCCTCAGGTTGCAATATCTTTCTTTCCTTACCCTCGTAAGAGATGCGTCCAGATGTTGTGTCTTCTTATTCTTCTCCATACCAAGTATTTGAGTATGGCAGATGGGATAAAGCAGGGACATTTTTTACTCTGTAGGACAGGTTATAGCCACTACTTTCCTTGGTTTTCCTCTACACAACAGTCTTTGTCCATTATAGAAAAGGGCTATGTAAGCCTGTAATTGTCCCACCTCACTTGCTGCATTTTGCCTTCCCTCCCTGCAGAAATGTCTTAATTATTTATGCCTGTACAGCATCTTGTACCCATTCTGTTCTAGTATAAATAGCAACAAACCCAATACATTGTGCAATATGCAGGACAAAAAAAGACCTTCCTGTTCTCAGAGACAGATGATATCTGTACACACTTTTGAATGCAGCATTGTCAATTAAATACTGCAACATGAGGAAAAGAATAAAATCACTTAACAAGCAACTGATTATTTCTGGTAATTGAACATCTGATCCTTCAATTTTAAGGAGTAGTGCTGGGGTTCATTCCCAGTGAAATGCATTCTTCAACCCTTTTAACGCCTCAACATACCAGTTACCGCAAATCAGATATAAGATCATTTTAAAATCATTTAGTCTGGTCCCTTGATGATTTTTTCATCTACTTGCTCTCCTGTCTCCTCCAATATTTCATTTTTTTCTTTACTGTGCAGAAAAAGTATTTTCCCCAATTCTTCTCATTTCAATGTGTTTTCACATTACACCATGGAGGGAGCACCCCAGGCTAAATATTAGACCCTGTAGAGGCATGGAGAAAACTCTGACTGAAGTCTGGAACATCCAGATTCCAAAATATTTTCATAGTGAAACTCTGCAGATGAAAACTGTGGGAGAGGTTTTGATACCACAAGCTATCCTATAGGAAAATATTCTAAAACTACCTTTACTTCTGTGCTAAACAGGCATCATAATGCAGGCTTTTCATGCTCATCCATCTCTTTCTGTTTTACAGGAAATTTGTGAGAATCCACGGTTTATTATTGGTGGAGCCAACAGAACAGATATCTGCCAAGGAGAATTAGGTATGAAATTCTTACCTCAACTCTGTACTTTTAAAGTCTCCATCACAGTTTAGCTCTCACTTAATTTTCTTTTGTTTCCATGGTGTTATCTGAACTCCTCTGTCCCACTGATACATTTGCTCTGTAGTAAATTGTTGACATCTGCTCAGTAGCAATCTAGGCAAGAACTTTTAGTGAAAGATTCACATGACACAGGGAATTCTTAATGCAGGTAACAGTGCTCATCAGATTTTAGGCTTTTTCTAAAGTACAGGGAGTATCATCTGTTTAGCCTCTGTGTACCCAGCCATGAACAACCCCCATGAGCATTTCTAGAGCACAAATAGATGAAGTGCTAAAGTACTGCAGAACACATGGAGAATCATGCTCTACTGAGAATTAACGTGTCACTTTGCGGTATCTCAGGTTTTCCTTTTGATTCTAGTTGCTCTCTCCCTTCATTTTGTCTGCTGCTTCTGCTCATTTACAGGTAACTGCTGGTTTCTGGCTGCCATTGCTTGCCTGACACTGAATAAGAAACTACTCTGTAGAGTCATACCTCATGACCAGTCCTTTATACAAAACTATGCTGGCATTTTTCACTTTCAGGTGAGTCGCTCCGTCTAGCGGTAAGCATATGCATTTACCCAATGCTCAGCTCCTGGCATGCTCTATCTCCACCCTTTGGAAGCATGAGTGACAGCAGGGAGGAAAAGGGATTGAATTGCCTCATCCCAAACTCTTCCATCAGGGCAGCCGCAGAAGGGCCAGCCAATAAAAGCAATTAGGGAGCATTAACCCACCAAGGAAGCATTTGCAGATTGCAGCGTCCTGGGTGTAAGGAGTAACAACAGGTGTCTGGTTCTGCCTCACTGCTCAGATGCAGCACTGCAGCCAGCACAGACACGCGGGCACTTGGCAAGAGCAGCTATTTTTAGGCCCACAGATAGCTGATCTGTCAAAACAAGTTATCGAAGAACTTCTTATTCGGAAAAGATTGAGTGCTTTCCACATTTCCTTTGGTTCTCTTAAGGAACCTTTTTGCCCAGGGGAATTCAGCACAGCTGCCTCCCTCACGGTAGCCGTCAGTTTGGTCACATTACGAAGCAGTTAATTTCCACATTTCTCTCAGCCTGCCTTTTCAGCCAGGCTTCTCTTCCCTTCACCAAGTCAACCCAGTTTGGCTTTTTCTTCTATTTGCCTTTGAGCAGTTCTGGCGCTACGGAGACTGGGTGGATGTCGTCATCGATGACTGCTTACCCACCTACAACAACCAGCTGGTCTTCACCAAGTCCTCCCAGCGCAACGAGTTCTGGAGCGCCCTCCTGGAAAAAGCCTATGCAAAGTAAAGCAGCGTGCGGGGGGTGGGGGGGCTGTGCCGGGCTCCCCGGCAAGGCTCTGCCTGGGGCGGTGCTTAAACCACTGCATACAGCATTTAAAAGCACACAGAGAACATACCTGAATACACCAATGCCTTTTCCCATGCCTTGGAGCTGGGGATGGGTTAAAGTGTATTTTCTAGGAAGTTTTGCTACTCATCCAGAAATCTACATCTGATTTTCAGCATATCTTTTTTTTTTTCTATGTGTGCAGGTGGCATGTTTTAAAACTGTAAACTTGTGAGTTAGCAGATAGATGATTTGTGGGTTTTTAGTAGGTGTGTTTACATAGCTGTAGTTATACACACACACGATGGATATGAATATACAGGTAGGTGTCTTTACCTGTGCAGAAGAATCTTTTCCTTTTCTCTTTTCAAGACTCCATGGGTCATATGAAGCTTTGAAGGGAGGCAACACCACTGAAGCCATGGAGGACTTCACTGGAGGTGTCACAGAGTTCTACGAGATAAAGGATGCCCCTAAAGATATCTATAAAATCATGAAACATGCCATTGACAGAGGATCCCTCATGGCCAGTTCCATTGATGTGAGTCCATATGAACTTTGCAGATAAGAAATGACAGAGGAGAGGGACCTCTCCATTCATAACCAAATATATACCACCTTTGGAACTGCTTGGTTTAGGCCACATAGAAAACATCCATTTCTAGGAGATGCAGGCATTTTCATTTCTAGAGACCAGCCATTAGCAAATAGTGAGTGCTGAAAGGGAAATGAACAGAAGCAGAACATGGAGGTGCAAAGAACAGGCGCAGTCACCAAAACCAACACCTCTTCCCCGTCAAGACCCTCACCCAGTGAAATGAGGTTAATGTGAGGATGCTGCAACTCTTTAAGACACGAATCTTCATGTCAGAGAAGTTAAGTGTGCAAATTAGCATTTTATTTTCAACATGGCATCAGACATTCTTCACTTATTGTGGTAAATTTAAAAGGTAAACTGTATGGAGTGTATTCAATTTTTCAGTAAAGGTGGGAGAACAAACAGTGCTATTGACCACTGTAGATAAGTACAGACATAATGAGGGAAAAGAGATGTAATCTAGACTATTATTTACCACTCATCTTCCTGCACGATTCTTTTCTCCCATTCTCTGTGCCAGGATGACCTAGGCTTTTCCTACGGATCAGCTCCTCGGAGCAACATTGGGGAACTGATTGCTCGCATGGTGAAGAATCAAGAAAATGCTCAGATGACTCAGTCCACTGTGGACTACCAGGGGATGGAGGAGAGGCCAGCCTGGGTATGTCTCCTGAACAGCTGACTTCAGAATGCGTTTATCTACAAACAGTTAGAGAGATATATCACCTATGCTTTTAAACCCATATTTGGTTTCACAGAATAACACTAAAGAAATGTTCTTATGGATGCTGTTTGACACGTGTGTTAAAAGACTTCAGTGCTTTCCAACACCGTGACTGATACTAGAGGGCTTCACTGACACTGAGGTTTTAAAGGGCTGTTGGCTTGTGACATAGGCTTATAATTTGCAGAACAATCCAAACTAGTGGATTTTATCAAGTCTCTTGCTTGAATAGGGTGGAGAGAACAAAAAAATTAAAGTACTAGACTAGAACAAGATCCTTGAGCGTGCATGGAATGTCAAAGAAAGAAAAAGCAAGCTCTGCATAGTTCTCACTCTGGGCAAAAAAAGCTCTTAATGAACTTACTTTGAGACAGAGTGCTCTACCCATTAATTGAGGAGAGTCTGCTCTAGGGACAGTCTTTTTTGATTACTGCCAACAAAATCCTCATTAAAAATGCCTAACAAGGAAAAGGAAAAACATGCTGAGTTTTATATGTGTGATGAAATACAAAGTAAATTCAGCATATCCACCTAAGTATCTAACAGAATAAAAAGAGGGATGTTAAAACCTTCTAAGAAAAATTCCCATACTGGACAACTTAGAAGCTTCCAAATCTGTAGAGGGACACTTTGCTTCCTTCTCTGTGTCAGGCAGTTGTCATACTTTGCCCTCTAGCGAGCTGCATTTCCATGAAAATGAAATTACATCTCTTGTTTTACAGGGGTATGGGGAAGGGTGGGAGAAAAACCAAAAAAATCCACCAAATTAAAATTCTCCATAATTACATCACTCAAAACTTTTGGTTGTGCAAACTTCTGCATTTGCAGCTGAAATAACTGATTTTTTCTCTTCTGACACCCATATTTAGTTCTTCCTAAAAGACTGAAATGGTGTCATTCTTTGGGAAAGACCAGTATGACTACCTTGTTTTGCAAGCATGGCTGCCCAAACCACCCATGTCTGGGGGGAGAAATTCCTCCTCAGTGACCGTCTACTAAAAGAAGATTGCAAAACTCTTTCTACACTTGTTGCCCCACCAGCCATTGTGCTGCTGGTTATTGCATATTCCTGAACCATCACCAGGAAAAAAATCAGGCCCCTTGATGGAAAGAGGCAGATGAAACATCTCCAAAACCTGAGCTTTGAGAAGTCGTCCAGGGCAGCAGAGGTTAATGTTCTTAAACAGAAAGAAGAGAAAGGGGTTCTGACAAGTAAAGATGGCAACAGCACGAGAAAAAATGAAGAAAAAAAGAAATAGGTGTGAGGTTATAGTACAAAAACAGAATCAAGGGAAAAGAAACCATATAGGTGCTGGAGTGAAATAATGGAAAACAATTGCAACATCCAGGAAATACTAGGATGAGATCCTCCCTGTGCAAGCTGAGAACATTTCTGTGCGACCTTCCTAATTCTCCCCCAGGGTCCAGCCCTGCCTTTTTCATGCCATCAGATGTGTCAAGAAGGGGTGGCAGAGTTACTGACAGGACCTTGCAAGCATCTCTCAGCAACAGACACAAAGAAGGAGGGGAAGTTTTGCTCGTGGTCCACATGCACGTGGCAGGGTCTGCCCCTTTCACTGATACTGGAGATCTCTCATACAAGTACAGCAGGCTGTGAGCATCTGCCATCTTGCTCCCAATTCCAGATCTCACAGACAAACAAGTAAAAACCCATCAGGCACTCTAAAAGCTTATGATTAAGACAGCAAATGTATTTACACCCAGGCAAGGGTACAGTTATGCCCTTGCTGAAAGTTAGATGCAATAAAATAGTGTCAGTTAGCAGGAACAGTTAAATAGGGTGTTTAAATGTCATTGTGATAAGATAGCAGCTATGTGGAAAGATGAAAGTATTCTAGGTGTTGATTTGCTCTGGTGTTTAACCAGTTCATGTGTACTAGCCTTACTGAGCTATCAAGAACATACTGTCCTAGAAAAAGCTGAATAGTCCTAATACAAAAAGTTAATTATTTGATTAAGCACGCTGTATCCTGCCATGTTCCAAGTGCAAAAAGCAATAGCCTACAAAAATGGAAAAAGACACCACAAAATGTCCTTTCAAATTGATATGATCACCTTCTTCCACTTTTGGTTCATACTTCACTCCTTTCTAACCATCAACAAGAATTCCATGGGCGTTTAGCTTGACCACCTTGACAAAAACAAGGCAAAAAACCCTGTCACCTGAAGGGTGTCACCTTCCCTCCGAAAGCCCTGGGTGGCAGCACCTGCTCTCGAGCAGGCAGCTGAGCCTTTGTGTGAGTCCCACGGGTTTCTCCCTCTGTCTGACAGACCCTAGTGCCGATGCAGTACGAGACGCGGATGTCCTGCGGGCTCGTCAAAGGGCACGCCTACTCCGTGACGGCCGTGCAAGAGGTACGTGCGCCGCTCCCCTCCAGCTGCGCCAGCTGCAGCCGCCGCCGGCCCGGCCCACGCCCGGCAGCAGAGCCACGGGAGGCGTGAAAAGCGAAACAAGTTATGAGCTAAGGAAACAAAATGATTTTCAAATAAGTAAAAATCTTGTGGAAAAAGGAACCTATCCAAGTTTTGGCTCTCTGGGGAAATGCCCACTTGGGTAAAGGCGGCCACAGACAGCGACCTCCTGGTCTTACAGCCTTTCCCACAGTCACCCCGAAAGGATCAGGCTGGGGTGTGGCCCAGAAAAGCACCATCACTGAAGGGTGTGGTGACAGGCAGAACACTTCCTTTTGAACCTACTCTCAGTCTATTTTTATTGCATTCTTTTTTTCAATTAGACAGTATTTAAAGGGGAAAAAATACGTCTGGTAAGGCTGAGAAACCCCTGGGGCCAGGTGGAATGGAATGGAGCCTGGAGTGACAAGTGAGTAAAACAGAGCTTCACATGTTTTGAAAAAGAAATCGCAGCTTTATTTGCCTTTGTGCAGCTTTTGCATAATCCTAATATTCAGTGATGAGGTATCTGAATTGTCTTTGTTGTAATTTTGAAGTTGATTGCGTGCTTAGCTGAAGCTGTAAAAAAGAAAAGAGTACCTAATAAGATGTTGAGAGAGGCTTTAATAAACGAAAATTAAGACAGAGCCCAGTCTAACGATGCATTAAATCTGATTTTACCATCCATTTTCAAAACAAGATGTGACAGTAGAAAAATCTTGTAAGTTATGAAATAACTGAATGAAGCAAGATGCCAGTGTTTTCCTCAAAAGAATTTCAATAAGTATGCCAGCAATGATAATCTACAAACACCTTTTTCTTCGAGCTAAGTAAAATTAGCACAGTTCAGCAGATGTTTGAGAGCTGCTAAGAGGAATTCTAAGAGGAAGGCAGAGACAAGTAGGACAATTGCTTCTTTTATTTGAGCATATGGAAAAGAAGATAGCATTGAGAACAAATAGTTGCAAGGTTTAAAAAGGAAAAATTACGTGGAGGTAGCAAGATGACTCCTGATTTTTCACTCTATGAGGCTAAAGTGTAGAAACTTTAATGAAAACTGTATTGCAAATCCTAAGCTAACTTGTTTACTCCTTTGAAGGTCAGAGGTGTGGGACTCTGTTGACGAAGCAGAGAAAATCCGCCTGCAGCACAAGGTCGTGGAGGATGGGGAGTTCTGGTGAGACCATCAGTCAAAAACCAGTGCTTCTCTGGGAAATATAATATCATAACAAAAATGAATGACATTGCACTGCTACAAATCTGCTAAAACCATTGCAGTGATCTCTGCTTCCCTTCATATTCCCAATAAGCCCTGCTCTGTGATCCTCTCATTCTCCCACCAGGGATTATTCAGTGCCATCAGCACAATCTTTCTAACTACGCTACACTTCACAAGCTCTCCATCATCCTTCCATCATATCATCCTCTCAGCTCAATTTCTCTGAGTTTGGAGCTATACCTGTGGTAACTAACCAGCCAGCAGACCAAAAGCATTTGGAAAACATGACACTCCCACTGCAAATTTGTCCCAGTACTGACAGTGCTGTTGGTCACCGTCCTCCACCTCCCCAGGGTCTTTCAGACAGCTGCCAGCCATGTAAATACATTTGGGTTCAATTTCCCCTCAATTCCTCTAGGATATCATTTCAAGATTTCATGAGGCACTTCACAAAGCTTGAGATCTGTAACCTCACACCTGATACTCTGGAGGTGGACAAATTCCAGACCTGGACTGTGTCAGTCAATGAAGGACGCTGGGTGAGAGGCTGCTCAGCTGGAGGTTGCCGCAATTATCCAGGTGAGCAAAAAAAAAAAGGGTCTTGAGAGGTACAACCTCTTTGATGGGGACCACGTTAGATCCCGAAGGCTAAGTCATACCACAGCCTGGTTAGCGCTCAGCCAAAAGCCTTGCTTCCTCAGTGGATGAGGCATGAGATTGGTGGCTGGAAATCTTCTGCCACTATGCTGTAACAGAACATCCTAAGCCCAAAAGGCAGCCCTGGCAAAGATAAATCATTGTTCAAATACTTCACAGTGCCCCAAGTAAAAGGGATAAATATCACCCTAACAGTTAGATTTCACTTGGGAAATTCACTTTTGTGGATTAGTGAGAGGTTTAGGGACTTTGGAAGTTTATCAGATGACAGTTCTCCATAAATCCTCATTTGCTATGCAATTAGAACTAAGTAATAGCCATAATATGTAAAAAACCCCATATATGTCTTAGCCTAATTTTAACCTTTCCCTCAGGAGCCATAGGCAGGGAACTTAAAAGTTCTCTTTGATCATGACCATCACTAGAAGACTGAAGCTTTACATGTTTTCTTTGCATTGCTGGTGGGATTTCACAGATACATTTTGGACCAATCCCCAGTATCGCTTGAAGCTCCTGGAGGAGGATGATGATCCTGAGGATGAAGAGGTTATCTGCAGCTTCCTTGTTGCATTGATGCAGAAAAACAGGAGGAAAGAGCGCAAGCTGGGAGCCAACCTGTACACCATTGGCTTTGCCATCTATGAGGTAACGGCTCTAGATTTTGCTCTTTGCACTGTGGTTGGTTGCAAATCCTGACAGTATGCATTTACCAAGAGAGTCACTGAATCATTCAGGCTGATTACATCAATTGCAATTTTAGCTTTGCAAGTAAGTTGGAAAATCTGGAAGAGAGGAAGGAAATCCAAGTCTTTCTAACTGCTTGTACCATAGTAATGTCAGGGTTTACCCATCAATTAAGTAAGACACTTTTTAGGATTTTATAGTGACCTAATGCCAGATTTTAGCATATTCTTTCCCATATATTCTTCAATCTCACTTTTGTTCTTTCTTGAAACTAAACATTTCATTGGCAGAAGAGGGTGAAAAAGGAAACAGACATCCAAGACTTATACGTAGCAGCTAACCTCTGACCCTGCTATTGACTTGATGAAAAAGTTCATTTACTCAGCCCCTTGCACAAACATATTTGATTCAGATTTTAGCTGATTTCATGTAGATGCCGAGAAACCTACAAAGGAAGAGGGAAAGTGCTTATCTGACTATGGCCATTTTAATTACTGTGTCCCCAGAACTCTAGGTGAATGCCCTTCTGTATGACCTATAAACACGTAGGGTCCCCTTGCAGCTCTGACTGTTTCTTCTCTCTGTTTCTCATTAAGGTGCCCAAAGAGGTATGCGCAGAACGGAGCCAGACTGACATCTTGGTGTATACCCACAGCTAGTGTTACTGTAGTGCCTGTCAGTAAGTCAGCAGGAGACTGCCCAGTCAAGTTTGTTTTCAGGGATGTAACAGCAGTAGAACTGCTAGCCTTTTTGCTTTGAGTGTTTATTAGTAACATTTTGTGAGTGATTTTTTGTTTCTTCTCACTTGAACCCCATTTTCACTTGGACCTTTTCCTCAGTGCTTTTTTTCTCTGCTTTGGTGGCCTGGCCATCACGTGCACAGCTGGTCAGAGATCCAGGAAGCAGTGCCTGTGAGGGCTTAGCCTCTGCACTCCATGCAGAACCACCCTAAGCCACTTACATTTCCTCGTAAAAATAATGCAAATGGCCTACATTCCACAGTCATAGAGTTTTATCTGTAGCCTTAGAATTTGTTTAGAAAATTAACAGTAATTTCAGACATTGAAGAAAGCTAAATAAAAGTACACAGATTACATTTTTTCTGAGCCTGACAGTAGCTGAATTGGTGGCATCACAAGTTTTGCTAACAAGCTCACCTGAAGGCTGTTACCTGGAAAGCATGAGGATGACAGTCTGCGTGTTGTCTTTGCCAACTATCTTACAGATGGTTATTTCTGCAAAAAAATTCTGCCTGCAAGTGTTCTTAGTCTACAATTATTGGCTTAATTTTCATATTTGAACTAATGCAATGTTTGATTGTCACATTTGTTTAGCAGATACAGAACTCATGTTTTGTCTAGACAAGGACACGTTCCCACTGAAAGCATTTTCACTTTATCACTTTGCATGTAGGAGTTTGCTTACACCATTCCTTGCCATACACCCTCCAAGGAAAGTGGCTGAGCTTTGGTTACACACAACTCAGCATCTAGCAAAAGTCAGATACAAGTGCCTACACAGCAGAAGCCAGCCACACAATCTGCTGGTGGGCCCTGGAGCAGCCCTCAGAAGCCAACTAGATTCAGTCAGTAGTAACTTAAAGGTGACAAACTCTGTACCTGGCACCAGCCACCACTACTCCTCAGTTCCCTGCTTGCTAAGCTGCTGCTTCCTGTGTTTTCTGTCCCAGACGTGCATTGCCCGCATGGCAACCCACCTGGGCAATGGGCAAGGCTTCCTTGAAGACAAATTGACTCATTTGTTCTACAGATGCATGGCACTAAGCACCACTTGCAGAAGGATTTTTTCCTCTACAATGCCTCCAAAGCCAGAAGTAAGACCTATATAAACATGAGAGAAATCTCTGAGCGCTTCCGGTTACCTCCCAGCGAGTACGTCATCATCCCATCAACATACGACCCCCACCAGGAGGGAGAATTCATCCTCAGGGTCTTCTCGGAGAAAAGAAGTCTTTCAGAGTAAGTTGCAGAGACATTTATCTGGCCATATTGGTGGAGTGATAGTCTCCTCACTAGTCTGCTAACGTCATGTTAGCAGTTCGCTACATCCGGTTTTTCTCTTCTTAACCTCATTAGAAACTCCAAGCTGCAAACTCATTTCCACAAGCTTACCTTATAGACTAACAAGAACCTGCTTTGAATTGTCTTAGGAGAAGTTTGCTGCTTGCAGGATATCCTTTGCAAACAAACCATTAGCCATTTACTAAGGTCAAAGAACTTCTGTTTTACTTCCAGTTTGCTGTTATCAAGGCTCTTTACAGGAGTAAGCCAGGAAGCAGCCATCCTGGGAACAGTACTTGGGATGTTCAGCTCAAGCTGGGAAAAAGCTACTCCTAGAGTCTGCAGCTGTAATGCTGGAAGCCAGCCCACACCACTGGCTGCTTGGAATGTGTGGCTGCTTAAAAACCACCTAAAGAAACAAGCCACTTTGGGAGCAATCACTTTCCTAATTTATTTATTTTCTGCTTTCTACTTAGGGAGGTTGAAAACATGATAGAGGCAGAGCGTCCACTGGTAAGTACTGTCCTGATCCTCTTTTGTGCATAGGGGTAGAGAGAAGAGGAACATGATGCCTAGGGAAACCTACAGCAGGAAATCATTTGCAGCTACATGACAGCACCTTTATCACAAATTCTCATCTTTTTTCTCGTCAAGATACTTCTGCTGACACTTGTTTTGTATACACTACTTTCTGAACATGATTCAGACCAAAATGCTTTCACAGATTTGAAATCTGGTCCTGGCATAAAGAAGCTGGATGCTAAGCATTGTCTTTGCCTCCATCAATGGAGATTATCCATTTACCAAGGGAGGCCTAGCTCTGTGTCCTGAGATATTTTCTTTGTGAAATTGACATCTCATCTAATAAAGAAAGAACCACCTTATTTTGAAGTACCTGCTTTCTGAAAAGGGATCCTAATAGCACTCTGCTTCAAATAGCATCCATGACAATCTCTAACTCTTCATCCTGGAATTTTACACATCTTTGTGGGAATATACTAGAGCTAACATTACAGCTAGTCTTGAAAAAAAAATCAGAGGAAATGTTGTAGCATAGAATTGAGCTTCATCAAACCTCGCTCAGAAATGTTCCCCTTTTGTTTGCTGTCATAGTGAAAAACAACTGTTTCAGATATGTGGGAATTAAACTATCACTTCAGATATCATTGGTCTATTGGCATAGAAGTTCCATCTCCACTGCACTGACAGGTTGGGAAAAAGAAAAGGAACACTCAGAGCTAAAGAGATTTTATTCAACCAGAAAAAGCCCCAGATGAGATGAGACATAGTTTTGCTACGGTTTCTGCAATGTGTTTCCTTCAGTATGCTATTTCTTGGTGGGTGCATGTTCCCTCATTTTTAGTGATTTAGCTATTTCTTGGTGGGTGCATGTTCCCTCATTTTTAGTGATTTGAAAACTGTACAAATATAGGAAATGTGAAAAATTATGTGAGTATAGGAACTGGAAAATTAATCATAAGAAAGGGAAAAATAAAAAAAAAAATAAAAGTTTGCCATCAGCTCTGCATAATCTGATCAAGCACTTTTAATTTTGTCTCTTCACACAGAAGAAAAAGGGCAAGGTAGGTACCTATGCAATGTGCTAAGTGCCAGCAAGGCAAAAAGCATGTGCAGTGCATGAGCAGGGGCAGAGTTCCTTGGTGTTATAATTTTCTCTGTGTCTGGAAACTGACCTAGCTAATGAAGGGCACCGGATACGAGCCCATTTGCACGCAGCGAAGATTTTGTCTTCTTTGATTCTAATGAAATAGCATTAGCATCATATACCCCTCTCACTCAAAGGGGTGGTGAAAGGGTAACGAACTACTCGGCTCAATCCTCTGGGTTACTCAGACTGTTCTTCCTTCCTGTCCCCTTCACAGGCAACCTGACACCCTTTGCTAGAGAAAAGCACCCCTTCTCCAGACATGTGCCCCCACACTTGCTTTCCATTGCCCAGTGCAGCAGCCACTCCCCTTTCCTGAAGCTTCTGCTCACCAAAGCCCAGGGTTCTATTTTTGATTTGACACGACACATTTTGGACCTTGAAAATGTAATCAGATATTTTAATCCCAAAACAGGCTGATTGTAATTAATACTCTAGAGTAATACATTCACATCATGTAGCAGTTTTTTCCTTGTTTTAAATACAACAAACCAGAACAATTGCACATGGCTGCTTACAGCTGACTGCTTCAAGAATCAATACAGAGAAAGAACAGATGCTTCACATAACTAACAAGCTCCTACACAAATATGATTCACATTTGGTTTGTTTTCAGTGCTGCTGTCCTTCATTGAGGGGCAAGCTTGACAGTTTAAGTGATGAGAATCTGGGAGGCTTATTTTGCTTAAGAGCAGGGGAAAAACTCCACCAAAAAAAAAAATAACCAAGTAAAACATCAAAACCAAAACAAAACCACACAAAGAAACCCCAAACATAAACAACAACAAACTGAACATATTCAATTACTGTCTTTCTGACAAGGAAAGCTAGGACCCAGAAATTGCACTATTTTGCAAAAAGACACTTGCAGCTTTTTTTAGCATGAGAAAAGCAGAAACAGCAGAAATTTTTCCACCTTTTTTCTCATTCTTTCTTTTCTTTCATTCCAAGAAATGGCTTCTCTTATGCTTTCAAGAGCAGGAGTTGTTGCTGCATGCATTTTCCACAGAATCCTTGTAACCAAGTTCTTTTCTTTCCACTATTTCTTGTGTAATTTCTATTTCTCTTTTGCTCTCTTCTTCTTCTAGCCTATCATCTTCGTTTCTGACAGAGCGAACAGCAATAAGGAGCTGACAGCAGATGAAAATGCTGGCAAAGATGGTGAAAAAACCCAAGCAGACGAGAAAAAGGTTTCTGCAGCAAGTGGCAGAGGGGGAAATAAGGCTTGGTCTGGCTAGCATGAAAGAGTGGCTGAGGAGAGCACAGGAACAGGGCAAAGAGGTGTTCTGAGATACTAAACAGCTTCTCATCAAATCTTAACACGACTCAAATCTGGTTTATGTGGATCTAACGAGCATGAACACAGAGAGACTGTCCCTTCAGTTATTTAACAGCTCTACAGGAGGATTTAGTTGCATGAAAACATCTCCTGGTTGCTCTCTCATACAAGAACCCCGGTTGTGAGAGATTCCTTCCCCACATTCAGCTCGCTCCCGCTCGGCCCCCTGAGGCGGTACCGCTTCACAGAGGGCACATGCACAAACTGCACCCGGGGGCTGCAGAGGCTCCTGGCAATGACCACAGCCTCTCCTGTTACAAACTACACACCTCTATCCTAGTCCCCGTTGGCCAGAGGATAAAGGATAGGTAAACCCAACAGCTCCAGCACCCCTCCTCTTTTCCCTCACTACCAGAGAGGATGAAAATAGAGCAGCAAATTCAGAGTTTCCTCTTGCAGGTGGGTGAGACACAACATATCTAACAGCCAGATCCCAGATCCGGGCTTGTGGCATCTGGAGGCATAGCTAGAGCATCTGCTTACAGGGGAGGTGCTGTCCTGCTGCATGACTGCTAGAGCATGCAAGTGGTGAAGTGAGAACCAATCTAAACTTTCCTCTGAATTTAGACAAAGAAAAACAAGAACTTAGCCAAGAAATTCACTTTGTTACCTATAATTTTCATTTCCCTTTCCAGTATCAGCTTCAGAGGTCAGGGTT
Source organism: Tichodroma muraria (assembly GCA_013390105.1). Taxonomy (NCBI): domain Eukaryota; kingdom Metazoa; phylum Chordata; class Aves; order Passeriformes; family Sittidae; genus Tichodroma; species Tichodroma muraria. The sequence goes on along the minus strand of WAAG01010711.1, from coordinate 9,659 downwards.
GCACTTTCCATGTGTCTGAGAAAACTTCATGTTTCTTGTTTTCCTCTGTCTTATATGCTATTTGTCTTCAGCAAGGGCCCCCTCACACCATAAAGAGTTCTCACATGGTAATTTATAGCCTACAGGGCAGCTGTGAGGCAGACACTGTGTCCCTGCCGATGGCAGGGGGGCTTGACCAAGATAATCTTTAAGGTCCCTTTCAATTAAAACCATTCTTTGATTCTCTGGCATGCCTCTTCTGCTCCAAACTTCTCTTCTGCAAGATTTTGCAACAAAAATTTAGAAGATAACTAGCAGTGGAAGTAATTATTTAGACTCCTTCAAACAGAAAAGAGAACAATGAGATGAAGTTAAATACTTGGCAGTTTTAAGGAACAGAATTAACAAAAATGTGGGGAAAGGAGTGAGAGGACAACCCATTCCTCCAAAGGCCTCCAGATTCACTAAGATGATCCCTCACACAAGGGCAAGTGAGCCATCCAGGCCCTTTCTCTTCTCCACTGGGCTCAGGATGTACCACTTCTTTGCTTGTCTCTTTTCAGCGTTCTTCAACAAAAGCTCATGAGGAGAGTGAAGAGCAAAAACAGTTCAGGAATATTTTCCGACAGATTGCAGGGGATGTGAGTATGCAATTGATCCCTGTCTCTGCTCTCAAAGCAGCCTGGACACAACAGCTCCTAAATTAACTACTCCATGGATTCAAACCACTGAATATTAAAATTTCCTTTGAATTTTCTCCCATCAAATTCTCTTTGCAATTTCAAGATAAGTCAAATAAAAATCCCATTAAGTACACAGCTATCCTCATATGTATGTATAAGCTATTCTCACTGTGTCTGAGGGAGTCGTATTTAAATCCAGCCCTTTTTTTCTGTCTCTCCTACAAGATGCTGCTTTGCACAGTAAGTACAAACAAGTTAGAAACACAGGGCCCTCTGATATATGCTTAATGAGGAAAGTTAAAAACAGATCAAAGAACTGCATAAATCAAGTGGCTGCAAAAAGGATACAGGAATTTTCTGATTTCGTTATTTCACTTATACACTGGCTTGAAATTACCAGTAATTCTTCTAGTTGTAGTTTAATGAACACTGTATGGTAACTTCAGTTACAATACCTTGTACTGCAACCTCAAGAAAGAGTTGGACTAATGTTCACATGAAGTAAATGCCCTCTGGTTTAAAGCAGGTATATGCCTTATTGAAAGGTGACCAAAGACTTCATACTTTAGCATATCCATCCATAAAATTGTTTTTCATAAAGAATGCTGTAACCAATGATATTCTCACCACATTTCCATCAGGACATGGAGATCAATGCCGAGGAACTCAGGAATGTTCTCAATAATGTCGTAAAAAAACGTGAGTTTGAGCATGTTTTTAACTAACCCTGGACAAAGAAATCTGTGACAGAGCATAAATCCCCACCCCAAGCTAAAAATTATTGATGTTTTCAAACTCAGAAATTTCCTAGTTACATTTCCATGGACATTGCATCTGAGGCTTTAACAAGCTGAACTTCTCACAGAGATGATCTCTACAGGTTGTTAGTACTGATAACCTAGAAATGACCAGATGCATTCATTGGAATTACCACACCAGACAATAATGCAATTCTTGCAGTTTGCTAATGCCCTTAAAATAATTTAGTGGCAAGGCAGACCTTTCTCCCTGTTTAGCAAACTTTAACCTACAGACCCTGGACTTGCTTAGCAACCTAGAAGTTAGTTTAGAATTTTCCTGAGTTTTTTATTGTATATAACAAGTCAAGAAAAGTAATATCTAATTTGCAGACAATAACATTAATGAGAGTCTTTTCAGATTTCTCTAACACTCATTTCTTACTGGACGAAGGAAGTAGGTTTGGCTTTTACTTTGATTAGAGTTACACCTGAGAGGAAAATCACTTGCTGGTTTGCATGATTTGTATTCACCTGGGATCATTTGTTTCAGATAAGGACCTAAGGTCAGAAGGGTTTGAATTGGAATCCTGCCGCAGCATGATTGCTTTAATGGATGTATCCTTTTCTGGTGAAAAGGGAGTGCTTGAAACCACTTCCCTGGTTCCACTTGAGTTCACTATTTCTAACCACCACATACACACACACATGCACACACAACTTAGTAAGCCAGGGAAACAAAACAGCAAATTGTAGTCTGTAGTCAGATAGAAAAGAACTCCTGGTTTGGCACATCTTAATTCCAGTCATCTCAACATTAGCATAATTGGCAGAGAAAAATATCCCCAAAACAAAAGCTACAGAATATATCAGTCAGTGTGACACTCTTCTTTAGGTATCAGAGACTGGCCACATTATGTATTAAAGCATGATTATTTTATTATTATATTTAAAACAAACTCAACTACAGTTCTTGCCAACAAACTTACTATATTTATCCCTTTAATTTATAATTTTATAATTTATAACATTATCCCTTTCATTTTATAATGTATCACATATTCTACTGTATGCTCAGCTTGCAACGCCAGCAGAACTTTTCTGGAACAAGTGCAATAAAATACACTACACAATGCCACATGATTACCTCTGCCACAACCATCCCCAGTTTTCCAGTTTGGCATAACACAATCTTGAGAGAATATGAGTGCATTCAAACATAACCAGAACAAAAGTGTAACTACAACCCAGCCATAATGGTTGGAGCCTAAACACATTTTTAAAAAGTTACATTTTAGTCAACATTTTGCTTATTCCTCAATTTATTCTAAGCAAGGCAGAAAGAGCTTCACTCCAGAGTAAAGCTCAGTTGTCTTAAAAAGCATTGGGTGAGCTTCACATTTAGAGGTATTTCAGAAGAGCCCACTAAAACATCCTACTCAAGAACTTTTAGAATAGTTCCAGAGGCAAAGCTGTGTCCTGTACCAGAAGTTTGCTTCTACACAAAGTACAAGTAATATTTCACACTCCTAAAGAACTACACTATGCACAATAACCAAAATGTTTACAAATATTTTACTGCACAGCTGAGTCAACTCTTAATGCTGAGGAGATCCCCAAACCAGTTTCACATTCATCCCTTCACCAGTAGTTGCAGACTTAATTAATTTTATCCTAAAAATATTGTGGGTTTTTTACCTGAATGTTTGCATCACAGACAGATGGCTCAGGGAAGATAAACTTTGATGAATTTCGACATCTCTGGGACAAGATTAAAAGCTGGCAGGTACTGCTGATATCTTCACAGCTCTTCTTCACAGCTTCTGCAGTGCAAATGTTCTACAGGAAAACCAGAACTCTCCATATACACTCCATCAAAAAGAAAGGCTAAGAAATCATTGCAAATTAGCTTCAAAAATGAAAAGTAATGTCTCTCCTCATCCTACTTCACAGCCTAAGCAAACACCCTGAATCTCTCATATAAAGCCTTCCCCCATGCAAATAGCACAGAGGCATACAAATTAAAGGAGAATGATGGGAACTAGAACCAGGCCTCAATAATAGCTTAATTAAGGCAATCAAGAGGGAGGATTACCAGCATAAACTCAAGTCACAAGGAGAGTCACAAGGAGAGTCTCAAGGGGAAGGTTTTTTCACTTCCAAGAGATTGGATCTAGATTATTTTAATTTGCAACTGAAAGGAACTCTGTGCTAACAACCCAGAGTGTCCAGCAGTGGATATATAAGGCACGTGGCAAAGCCTCCAGGTGCCTGAGGCACACATCCCATATCCACTCAGTGGGTGCATTCAAGTTTTTTTTTACTTTTTATTTTTTTATTACTGTTGTCTGTTTTTTTCTTTTTCCAGAAAATTTTCAAGCGTTATGACACGGATCATTCAGGAACCATTAACAGCTACGAGATGCGCAATGCAGTCAACGATGCAGGTACTTTCCCCTGTGCAGGGTCCAACAGCTGAAGAAACCTTGTTTTGTTTTGGTGCATCACAGGGGGAGATCACTGAGCACAGGGCTGCCTTTTAAGGACAGATCCTAGAGAAATTATAAAATATTTTTTTCCCCCAGCAGAGCTTCTCAAATATCCTAATGGCAAGCCTTGTGTGTTTTGCCAGCCAAATAGATTTCTTCAGCTCCTCTTTTTAATGTAATGAGGTCCTCTTTGCTATCTTAAGGATCTCCTACTCAGGGTCCTGCTATTCAGGGAGACCAGGGAGTTCTGAAGACATTTACTCTCATTTAAGCTGTGGATTCTATACATTTGTGTAAATAACAAAACAGAGAACAGTGGAAAACCTTCAACCTAAGCATAGAGGCAATGAAACCGGGGTGGAACAGGTCCATGTCCAAGTTTGCATCACAGGCAATTGTGTGGACATTTCTTGAGTCATGTTAATGTTTTTCCAATATTGACCCACTATGGGTTCAGTCTCTTCTACTGTCACGATGAGAAAAAAGTATTTTTGCAAACCTTGCAGTTAATGAAATTCATTCTGAAAAGAGAAACTTTGGGCTTTTCTTGCTTGTCTCAGACGTACCAGTGTGCTTCTTCCTCTGGGGAGCAGGCCTCCCCCCACAAATGTCTTTACCAGGTCTCTAAGGGAGTGAGATGACCTCTGATCAGAAAATCTGTAGTATCGCTATCAACCTAGATGGGATAATTTCACTGACACTTTGTTTTCAGTAGTATTTTGGCACATCAAGGAACAGAAACCAATGGCTACCTTGTATTTTACAAAACCTCAGTGATTCTGTAATCCTTTGCTAAAGACAAAACTACACCTGGATTTGGACTCCTGAAATACGGGTAATTTTTATTTTCTGGGTTTCTGTTCTCACCAGGGAAGTTGTCACTGTAAAAAGAGAAAATATTTAAACACGTCCTGCCCTGACTTTAGAACTAAGAACATTTCAGAGTATTGCAGCACCTAAGGTGTGCATGACCTTGCATTTAGCTAACAAACAGCTGCACCCAAAGCATTCAGTGCCAAAGCTCGGTCCCACCACACCAAGGAGTTGCCTCCTTGTCTATTTTCTGACCACTATTTAATTGTGTTTTTATAGCAACTTCCTCCTGCACTTCTGTCCCCCAATTTTAGCTGATTTGCTCTCAGCAGGCCCAGCTGAGCCATCAGGCCCTCTGGGGCTGCAGCTCTCCTCACACTTAGAGCCTGAGGTAACTTACGTGCTAAGGGCCCTCTCAAATCATAACTGCAAAACATTGCTCCTGGTTTAGGAAGGCAGCTGGACACAGTGAAGCTCCTTAAAGCTTTACTTCATTTTGTTTAGCAGTTGCAGCAGGACCTTCCAGCCTGAGCCTCGGCTGGGCCAGGGGAGCGCCTGCGGCCAAACCCCTCATGGAGCAGCACTTTTCCCGCCCGAGGCCCAGCTGTGCCCCGTTTTCGCTTCTCTGCAGGGTTTCGGCTGAACAACCAGCTCTACGACATCATCACCATGCGCTACGCTGACAAGAACATGAACATCGACTTTGACAGCTTCATCTGCTGCTTCGTGCGCCTGGACGCCATGTTCCGTGAGCGGCTGCCCCGGTTTCACGGCACTTCCTCCCCTCCTGCCCCCAAACCCAGCCGTGGGTCCATGGAACGGCTTGGGTTGAAAAGGACCCCAAGGATGATCTGGTTCCAAACCCCCTGCTGTGGGCAGGGACACCTTGCACTGGAGCAGATTGCTCAGAGCCCCATCATACTCCCCCAGCAAAGTTTGCTCACTGCCTACGCAGGGTACTAATTATTAAAAATACGTGCTTAGGGAATCTAAGATGACAAGTTGTCTCATACAAACACATAGGAAACCACTGTGTTTCTCCTTGAATTAACAAAGGAAAAATGAAGCAGAAACACTTGCTGACCCCACAAGTAAAGACCTGCGCCAGTTGGCATCTCACAGCAGGAGCACCATTTGATTTTCTGTCTGGGAATCATCTTTACTCACATAGCAACCTAATCTACTGCCTTTATTTTTGTTTCCTTAATTTAGGGGCATTCCACGCCTTTGACAAAGATGGAGACGGCATCATTAAGCTCAATGTCCTGGAGGTAAACTGCTTTACGAGAGTATGTCTAACACAGTGTCATAATACTAAATTTTAATTGTATTAATCATTGTACGTGTTTTCAAGGGAGAACTCTATGAATAGAGTTCATCTGCAATTGTCACCCAATTGGTAAGAAACCCCAAAACCTCCTAAAATTTTGCTACCGATTTTACACAGAAAACATCCATGATCTGACAGCAACAGCTGCTCTGTAAGTCTCCAGCTGGTGCTGAAGGGCACAGCTGTGGCCTCTTAATATCATCTTTAAAGTCCATCAAAAACTTTTGAGTTTTTTTTTAATGAGGCAATTTAGATCAAACAGTTATATGGTATTAAATGATAATGGGACTTAGAATAGTTCTTTACCTTTTAAAAATCTTCTTAAGAATTAGAAAGTTTCAACTTCAAAGCATGTCCTCTGTTAGGGAGACCATTAAAAACACCCTTCAGTTTTTGCAAGGGAAGGAGAAATAGGAGCAAGAGACTCAAGAAAAAAACGCCCCACTACTACTCTACTTCATGCTAAGTGACAGCAAGCAGCTGCCTTCCAGCTAGAGATGGTGGTGTCTTCACACAGTTTGTGTGAGGATGCCAACAACTCTTCCATCCTTTAACTCTTCCTTCAGTGGCTGCAGCTCACTATGTACGCGTAACACTGGAGCCAGCGGCCACCTCCATCAAGAGCACACAGAAGACTTCCAAGGAGCTAGCACCATTCATCCCAAAGACAAACATGAGTACTTTTTATTATGTCACTTGCGTGCCAAGATGAACAGCACTTGGGAAGAAGCCCTTGGAAAGAGAGACAACCATACTCCAGCAGACAGGACAGTATGCATATTTTGTAACTGCTTTTATAGCATCCTGACGTTTTTCCTTTGGGCAACAAGGATTAATTTATTGATAACTGAATTAAGCTTTCTCTGCATGGTGAAGACATGGAGAATACGTAACTGTTCTGCCTGTGCTGGCAACTGGAAAGGTCTTCTCTCAAGTCAGGTGAAACTGGGACTGTATCTAACTGTGAAAGTCAGAGGTGTTTACTGCCAACTTGTAACTGGTCATTAACTCTTTGTCCTGCTCTTGGCATTATCATCTTTTTGTAATGTTTACTGAATATTTCACATAAAATTGTGCTAATTACATTAATATTATGCAACCCAATGACTCATTTAGAGATTTGGCTGTGCAGGTTGGATCTCTGCTATGTAGAAATGGGAGAGTAAGGCAAGACAGACTGCAATACCAGAGTACAGACTGATCTAATGCGTCAGCAGAAGTACCAGAACTGAGCAATTAGCTCTGATTTTTAGTACCCATTCTAATTACATATGTGGACATTATAAGCGTTTTTCATTGTAACTGCATTCCCCATAACATTGAAAAACTTATTTGCCATTCGAGGCAGAAAACCTCTTATACATACAAATTTATATATCTACACCCATATTTCCCCCACCCTGGGTCCTATTTCTCAACACTACCATGGCATTTCTTTATTGAAAGAGGTGATTTGTAGCAGAATCAGAAACTATGTTAGCATGACCACTTTGGGAATATTATTCCAATGGGCAAGTACAATTAGTTCAATGGAACCAAAAATAAAATCAACTGGATTTTGGCCTAGGCTTTTTGGTTTTATTCTGAAAGAACAGACGAAGATGAAATATTGAGCACTCTTTCATCATTCTCCTGATTATACAGCAGCTTTTGGAATTTATGGCAAGTGTGAAATTAGCTTTTGAGAGGTTCCCTTGCTACCAGCTTAAAGTATGATAGGTTTTCACAAGAACAATATAAAAAATGGAAGGAAAAACAGAACATGCAAGGAAGACCAGACTTTGTCAGGAGAACCTTTAATTAGTTCTCTAGTGGCAAAAAGTAGCAAAGCAATCTACTAATGTAAAGCAAAATTTTAAAAAAAAAATCATACCATCCACTCAAAGTTATTCCAGTGAGCAGTACATTTAACTGAAAAGTCACTAAGAAGCAGAAAACCTTTTGATGATAAAGTTCTTATTGTTTTCTTGCACTGTAACTTACTCTGAAAGAGGAAGAAAATCCTATAATTTATCTTGAGAAAAGTTATTCTCCTTCCAGTTCAACTGTTTAACACACAGAATTTTTAGGATGACTGGAACGCTTGGAGCCCTGGCTTCCAGCCACACCTTACCTCCACTAAGCTATTATTTTCCATACAAGTACAGCAGAGATGCTATTAGTTGGGATGTTCAGAGAATAAACAAAAATCTATCAGCCAAAAGATCAAAATCAGGATGCTGTTAATTGGCAACCCAAAACTGGTCCTTACAGTTCTGGTGAGTAAATTACCAACAAGCTCTAGAGAACTTCCCTTGCAATGGGCCACGAAGCAAGACAGGCAGCACATCGGCTTGGAGGCATCAGTTGGGTGGACAGTTTCATTTCTCTGCCAAAGGACTAGGGCTGAGGTTCCTGCACACCTGTAACATTCTTGCCAGTGCTGGAGCTTCAAAGTGGCCTGTCTGATTTTATCCAGCACTCACATTACAGGAAAAAAATACAGAACAAAGTCAAGTTCTACCAAATCCTGTGAAAGAATCATTCTATTTAAAACAAAGAAGAAACAGACAAACCATAACAATATAAAGAACTTTATTTTTTTTTCATTTCTTCTTTTGCCATGTAAAGTTTCATTATTACACTCACAGCTTTGTACCAAAGTGAGAGAAGAAAACCATGACCAGTCTGTGCACATGTTCTACACAGCTTAAATTATTAAATATTCAATCAAGTTGTTTTATTCCACTTCCATTCTTTGAAAAGACTGTTTAACATTCCAGCAAAATGACATCTGAAAAGCTGGCAGGTGCATATAACAGAACATATACCTACAGAGTTTGCTCTTTGAGGATTGTTTTACAAACCGTAGCTGAAACCGTTTCCTTATCCTTCCTCACATATTCTGCAACTCTGGACAACTTAGACTGCTTGAATTCAGTACCATACAAGCCTGAAAACCAAGATTCACCTGTACCTGTGTTTTAATTCAACATAAGGGAAAAGTACTTTCCCAACAAAAATATTTCCCCTGCCATTTATTGCAACTTTGCAGTTATCATTTACCTTGATCCATCATGATTGTACTGTTTGAAAACGTGCATTAAGAATTGCACTACTTCAAACACACCACACAGCCAAGCTCCTGTTATTTTGCAGAAGCCAACTTACGTGCTGGTAACGTTTAAAGTCTGTAATTCACACGTAAGTGACACAAGGTAAGCAGAAGCCTGGATATTTGATGCATCTTTGTACCAAGAGATGCAGAAGTTTTCCCTGCATCCCCTTCAACATACAGAAGCAGCAGCATTAGGCCAGAGTGTTTTGCACTGCCAGAGAGCTGTTATTTTTCTCTGAAATTTGAAGGAGAAAGGAGAAACTAATACAGACTGATCCCAAAAGGCCCCTAAAGGGCTACCATATGTAGTCAGCCATACAGCAAGTCCAGAATTCGTTTTCTAACATGGCTAAAAAAAAAATCCACAGCTAACCACAAAATAAATCCTCACTCTACTCACTCTTCCATCCGTAACTTTTTACTTGCATAAAAAACAAACCAAACCCAAAAATAAATAGTCCTGAAACTGGCTTCAGATGTGCAGTACTACTTTTCATGCAAATATTACTGTGTTAAATGTCACAAACAGCC
>WAAG01010710.1:0-13072 GCA_013390105.1 Tichodroma muraria | reverse complement strand
AAGACCAGCGCTGGGAAGCCCCCAGGGGCAGTTGTGAGGCACTGGGAGGGGCTATGGGGTGACAAGTCCTTTTGGGGGATCTGTGTTCTGGGTGGAACGTGGGGGGCAGGTAGAGGGGCAAGGGGGTCCCCTCTAACCCCCTCTACCCCCAGGCTGCTGCACGTGCTCTGTGCCGGGGGGCTGTGGGCGCTCGCCAGGGCCGCAGCCGAGGCTCTGCGGGACCTGGGGGGACTTGAGGTGCGGGAGCACCTGGGCAAGGTGAGGGGGGAGCACACACTTGGGGGGCCTGAGGGGGCATCTGGAAGAGATCAAGGTGCAGGAGCACCTCGGCAAGTTTTGGCGGGGGGCAGGGGAAGCTAGAAGTGCAAGAACAACTGAGAAAGTTGGGGGTAAATAAAGGGTTATAGGGGTAATTAAGTGGGTCTTATTGGGGCAATAAGGGGGTGATGCGAGTAAAGAGACAATAACAGATCAAGGGGTTATGGGGGTAATTAATAATGGGGGTGGGGTAGTTAATTCTGGGATAATTAATCATAGGGTTCTGTTGCAGCCTAATAACGGGGAGTGATGGAGGATAAAGGAGTTATTAATACTGGGGGTAATAACAGGTGATTAGTGATGGTGTAATTAGAGGCCAATAAAGGGCTAATGAAGGGGCAGTTCATAACAAATAATTAATGGGGGGATGATAAGGGGTGGCAGAGCAGTAACAGAATACCAGGGTGATAATTCAAGGACTTGGGAGTGCTTGGTGCCCCCCAGCAACCCTGACTCCCCCAGATCCCACTGACCTTCCTTTTTTCCCTGCAAGAGCCCCCAGACCCCCTTTACTCTCTAGACATCTAACTCCCCCACAGAAGTCACTCAAGCCCCCCTGACCCTCCCCTTTATTCTCTCCCTGATCCTCCCCATTTTATCCCCCCAGACTCCGCTGCTGGTGGCAGCAGCAGCCGCAGCCCCGGAGATTGTGCGGGACCTGCTTGTCCTGGGGGCCAATCCTGACGCCGCTGACCACGGGGGCCGCACGGCCCTGCACCTGGCTGCGGCCTACGGGCACCCAGAAATCCTCCAGGTGAGACCCCAACCCCCATGAGGACTGGGCAACCATGGGGACCACAAAACCCTCCCAAAGGGGACCCCAAAATGGGTCCAAAAGGGACACAGTTGTCCTGGGAGACCAGGTAACTGGTCTAGGGGGATCCCTGGTATCCAGGGGAACCCCAAATCTTTCCCCTCACCTTCCCAGGCCATGATGTCCTCAGGAGTTCCTGTCAATGTGGAGGCCAGAAATTTTGACGGTCAGCAAATTTGGAAGGGGAAGGGGAAAGGGGGGGTAGGGGCTCAAGGGTGGAGAGGCTTGGGGTGGGTCCCTGGTTTTGGGGTGGGGGTGATTCTTGGGGAGTCTTTGTTTGACTGGGACCAGGGAGAGTTTGGGTGGAATGGGGGAGAGTTCAGTTGGTGAGTCCCCAGTTGGAGGGGGAGGGGGACTCAGGGGTTCCTGATTTGGGGTATCTGACGAGTTCCCTATTTCAGGGTATCTTGGGAGAGTCCCACTTGAGGGGTACTCAATACAGAAGGGGCCAGGAGTCCCTGGTTTGAAGGGTACCCAGGGGATCCCCATATTTTAGTAGTGGGATTCCTGGTGGATGCATCACTGTGTTAGGGGGATGAGAGATCTCCAGGCTGGGGGTCCTGGTTGATGGTGGGAGGTCGCAGGGGGTGTGTCTCTACTTTGACGGGGTCCCTAGGGGGCTTCCCAGTTCCGGAGGGGCCCTTCCAGACCCCTCTTTGTTCCCCCCCTAGGCCAGACCCCTCTGCACTGTGCCGTCCTGGCCCACAACGCCTCGCTGCAGGGAGGGTACACCCCCGCGGGGGGCTCTGGAGGGGGGCCCCCCACTCCCCAGGACCGATTCCGCTGCGTCGAGCTGCTACTGCAGATGGGGGCGGACAGCAGCAGCCAGGTACAGACCCCCCAAGGACCCCCAGGTATCCCACAACTCTCCAGGTGTCCCTCATCCCCTGGGTTCCCCACACAGACCTCTGTGCCCCTCAAAGATGACGGTGTCCCACCTCAAGGTCCCTGTGTGCCGGGCAGACCTGAGCCCTTGGCCATTGGGGTACCTTGGGAGGGTTGGGGAGGGGCGTGAGATGCCCACAACACCTGTGTGCCTCCCAAAGACCCCTGTGTCTCCCTTCATGGTCCCCATGGGCTGGACAGACCGGTGCTCCCAGGCACTGGGACCTCCTGGAGTCCCTTTGGGAAAGTTGAGGAGGTTGTAGGGGAGGTGGGACCTCCTGTGGGGTCCCCCTGACCCGTGATGTGAAAAAACGAGGTTCACTCTCCTGTTAAAATTTAAAAGTTTAATAAATGACAATGAGACAAAAGCAAAGTTTTTACTGCCAGGTGCTTGGCATTCAGCCAAGAGCACACCTACTGTGCTTGGAGACGCTCTTTATATACATTTTCTGTTGCATCAGCCTCTTGCATATTCGTCGTTTCCACAAAACTATTTAACATAGTCCCGGAACTGTTTAGCATGGCTCCTCCTTGGGTCCGCCTTTGTAGAGTGTGTGCATTTCTCGGTTGTGGTTTTAGTCCATTCTCATCATCACTTCCAGCTTGGGCTTTGGCCCACACCTTCTTCAGAAGGCAGGTGCTGATAGTTGGCATATAAGTAGCAGGGGTCCTCATCATATGTTCATTGGATGTTATCCCGACCAAGCAGGCAGTTCATAACTCTATCAGCTCTTCCACTACTATGTCTAAGTTCAGTTAACAGCAAAAAATAAAAACGATATCTTTATGGCAAAGTTACTTTAACCTTATACGTATAACACTCATCCTAATATTTGTGAAAGGCCAGTATTATAATATATATTCATAACCCTGTCTTGCCCCCAGGACACCAAAAGCAGCCTGACAGCACTGCACCTGGCTGTGCGGGGAGGCAACCTTGCCCTGGCCCACCTGCTGCTGCGCCAGCCTGGCATGGCCCCCCGCCTCGTCAACATGAAGGTGGGAGGGACTTGTGGGGCTGGGGGACCTCTGTGGGGCTCTTGGGGCCTCTGCGGGTTGATTGGAGGGGTCTGTGGAGCTCTTTGGGGTCCCTCTAGTGGCTTGTGGGGCATGAAGAGGCTCTGGGAGGTTCAGAGGGATCAAAAGGGCGCTCGGGGCTTTGGGGTGTCTGTGGAGAGTCTGGGGGAGCTAGAGGTACCAGTATCGGATCTCAAGGGTCTCTGAGGTACCTCTAGGGGGGCTGGAGGATGGTGGGTACCCTGAGCCTCCTCACATCCCGCAGGCCCACGGGAACACCCCCCTGCACATGGCAGCAGCACTACCTGGGACTCCCAGCCAGGAGCCCCTTGTGAGGCTGCTCCTGGCCTGGGGTGCCGACCCCAGCGCCCGCAACCTGGAGCACGACCTGCCGCAGAGCCTGCTGCCCCCTGGGTCCCCCGGAGACCAGGTGACACCCCCAGATCACCCTCACACCCAGCACCATCCCCAGCACCCCACTGCACCCTAAAACTGCCTGCTGATGTGGGGAAATGCCCAGGATTGCTCCTGGAACCCCAAAATCCCAGTGTTTTGCCTCAGATCCCTGCTGCTATGCCCGAAAGTTCTGCTGTTGTGCTTCAAAATCCTGCTGCTTTACCCCCTCGTTTTCACAACCCCCACAAACCGTGGGGTCCCGTCCCAGGATCTTTGGGTGACATCCCCATATTCTGGGGTGGAACCCCGTGTTTTGGGGACCTCCCTGAAGCCTCCCTCCCCCACAGCTCCGCCTCCTCCTGAGGAGCCGCCGGGGGTCCCATCGCCCCCCGCCCACCGCCGAGTGACGTCAGAGGGGCGGGGTCTCCCGGGTATCAGATGGAGGGACACCCCCATATTGGGGATTGCCCCCCACCATGTTAATTTTTGCCCCCAAATTTCTGTGAAATGAGTCTGAACCACATTGGTTTGGTGGGGGGAGGAGCACGGAGGGGTCCAGCTCCCCCCTTCCCCCCCCCATAGAAGCCTCCCCCCAGCCTCATTAATGGGGGCTGCTAATGAGGGGCGTCTCCTCTAAACTGGGGGAGTTGGGGTGGAGTATGCCAAATTGGAGGGGAAACACAAAAACTGAGGGAATTCTGGAATTAAATAAAAACTTCCTTAAAATCTGAGTCTGTTTTTTTCCCAATGCCCTCAGTCTCTCCTCAGTCCCACTCCAGTGCATCCCAGTGACCCCTGAAAAAGGAGACCGTTCAGGAACAAAGGGCTTCAAATTGAGAAAATCTTATTTTAGGGATTAAATCATCGAAAAATCCTCCTCTGACACTATTTTAAGGCCTTAAATTAAGGGGGTAAATGGTGGGAAGCATGAGGGGAAACGAGCAGGAAACATGAGGGAGAAAGTGTGGGAAATGCAAGGGCAAAGAGGGTGATAACCATGAGCCAGGTGGGGTGACTCCTAGAGCCGCTTCCAAATGCTGAGATTCTCCCCTCCCTGGACCTAGGGGTGATGGTCCCTAGCCCCAGTGATGCCTTGGAGTGGCTGCCTACAACAGAGGCTAGACAGAGTTAGGAGAATAAAGTGGGTATTTATTAAAGGCCTTCCATAGATACACCTTGGGCAGTCAGAAGCCTTCCAGATGGACAATGGTCGTGAGTTTTTCAGACAGATATAAGTTTGGTCTATTTGCACATCAGGGGCTAATTCTCCAATTACAGCTTCAGGTTTGAATGAAGTCAGATACCCCCACTTTGCTCCCCCTTCCCCGATTCACTTTTGTTTATACTTTTTTGGGGGCCTGAGGCAGAAGGTGTCCTTGGTTCCCAGGCCTGGAAGGACTGTCTTGTCTGACCACAAGGCAATCCTTCCAGGCCTGGGAGCCAAGTGTGAAGAGAGCTTACCAACACTCCACATGGAGTCCACAGTCATACACTAGTGCAGTACAGGGTGTGAAAAAGACGAAAAGCAAAACCTCGGGGCCTCACCCGAAGGCCAGGCACATCTCTTTGGGTGCACAGCGCCCTCTCGTGGCCGTTGCCCGCCCTGCCGCCGCTCAGGAGCTCCGCCAGGCGGCGCCGCGCGCACACGGCAGGGCCCCTGCAAAGGCGGGAACGCGCGGCGAGGGAATGCGAGGGAGATGGAAACAGGCGATGCCTGCACAACTCGGGCCGAAGTTACCGGGTGCTTATATAGCTTGAGTCGTAAGATACCAGTATAACCTGAATCATAACCTTCTGTTCAATGTAATAGCTAGTATGTGGTTACCCAGGCACTTAATGCCTAAATAAACAGAAACCCGCTAGGTCAATAATCTCAAAAGTAGACAACTATATTGGGAAGCAGCAGGATGTACTAATGAGAAATTGTCAAATGTAAAGCCAATTAGCCACAAAATGCAGACTTTAAACTGGTTACATCCAGAAAGACCAAGGACTATTGTTAAAAATACATATTATATTGTTGGCTTTTCATAAATATTAAGATGAATGCTATGTGTATAATGTTAAAATGGCTTTAGTATAGATATAGTATAGATATATATATAGATAGATATCTATATCTGTATAGATATAGTTTTTATTTCTGCTGTTAACAAAAATTATGCACAGTGGTAATAGTTGATATGGCATGCTTAGACTGTCTGCTTAGTTAGGATAACATCCAGTGAACACCTGATGGGGACCCTGCTACTGACACACCAATTATCAGCACTCACCGTCTGTGGAAAGGATGGACCAAGGCCCAAACTGATGGTGATGGTGAAGATGGATTAAGACTCAGCTAAGAAACACGCGTGCTCTAAAAAGGCAGACCCGAGGAGTGGCCATGTAAAACAGTTCCTGGAATATATGAATACACAATAGACTGATGCAATGGAAATGGTATAAAAAAGGTGTTTCCAAGACACCAGGTGTGCTCTTGGCTTAATGCCAAGCACCCGGCTGTAAAACCCCTTGCTTTATTATCTCTGTCTCCTTTTATCCTCTATTAAACTTTTTTAAAAAATTTTACCAGGGTGAACCTCATTTTTCACAAGTACCATAAGTGTGCATGCTCCGAAGACAAAGTTGAGAAGTTCAGATGCAAAGAAGACCTTGAGCCTTCATCAAAGAAGACCCCCAATTGGGGTGGGTCTAGACCACCTAAGCTGGGGAAGTGCAAGTGCAATACAGAACTATTTGTAACCATGAGATAACGTTATATAAATTAGTTCTGACACGCATATGATGATGTTACAATGACATAGCAATATTAAGGAATACTTACTGTATAAATAAACTCCAACACATGACAAGGGTGAGTGAGTTAGGAGGAGATATCCCCCTCACCACCAGAGCTGTAATAAACACTGTAATACAGTGCTCCGTAGACACTGGTCTATGGGGGTTTATTTCCAGCCTTTTTCGGGCATCACAGGGCAAGGCAGGGCAAGGGAGTGGTAGGCAAGGGAAGGCCAGGCAATGCAAGGGAGGTGTAGACTATTTGAGGCAAGGCAAGGAAGGGGTAGGCCAGGCAAAACAAGGACACATAAGGGTTAGTAAGGCAAGCTATGTCTAAAGAGGGGCAACAAGGCAAGGCCAAGAAAGAAGGGAGTAGGCAGCCCAAGCTAGGGGGATGGGCAGGCAAAGCAAGGGAGGATTAGGCAATTCAGGGCAAGGCAAGAGGGGGATAGGGAAGGGGAAGAGAAGGGAAGGGGAAGGAATGGGGAGGAAGGAAAAACTAGCCCTGGGAGGGGTAGGCAAGACAAGGCAGGGGATGGGTATGCTAGGAAGAGACAGCAATAAGGAGGGGTAGGTAGGGCAAGGCAAGGCAAGGTCAGGAAAGGAAGGGGTAGGCAAGGCAAGGCAAAGGAGGGATAGGAAAGGCAAGGCTACAGCAAGGCAAGGCAACAAGGGGTAGTAAAGACAAGACAAGAGTCTTTATATTGTTTCGCACAGCCCTGCCTTGCTTTGTTGTGCCTACAACTTGTTGGCCTTGCCTTTCCTCCCCCTCCCTTCTCTTTACTTGCCTTGCTCACATATGCATTTGCTTCTTTGACGCCTACTGCTCCCTTGCCAGCCTTGCCTAGAACCTCATTGACTTGTCAAGCCATGCCTACGCCTTCCTTTACACGTCTTGCCAACCACTTCCCAACCACTTCCTTGCCATACCTTGCCTACCCCTCCTCTGAATTGCCTTGACTTTGCTTACCCCTCTCTTGCCTTCCCTTACCTGCCCCTCCGTTGCCGCACCTTGCCTTGCCTTGCCTTGCCTTGCCTTGCCTACCTGTAGTGGAATGGCCCTGGCTGGATGTCAGGCTCCCACCAAAGCCTGTCAATCCCCTCCATGAATGTAAAGTGGGGAGAAAATATGTAGTTCATGAGTTGAGGACAGAGAGAGAGATCTGCTCTGATCCATGGGCCCAGCATGTCATGTCACCAGACACACTGCAAATTCTTGGTAAAAGCTATTTACCATCCAGTTCCCGTGTCTGGGCAACTAGAGACACGAACGTTCGACTTTCAACAACGTGTTGTAAAACGGGAGATTAAAGTAACAGCAAACTAAGTTAAAAAGCTGACTCTGGCCGGCGTCCATTATCACCTTTCAAGTTGCTCAGCCCTGCAGTCAGTCACCTTTATCGCAGAGAGGGTGAAACTCCCGAGCCGCGCCGCTGGCGGAGCCCCTCCCGGAGGGCCGGAGCCCTCACGGCCCCGGGGGCGGGGCTGCAGCGCCCGCCGGCCCCGCCCCCTCCGCGCTGAGGGCTGCGCGCGCAACCGCCTCGTCACGTGGGGCTTCTCGCGTTGCCTTGCCGACGCGTCACGTGCGCGCGTCACGTGATACCGTCCCCTGTCGATGATGTCAGCCCGGGGTCACGTGACCGGTGCCTACGCGCAGTAGGGTCGGGCGCAGATGGCGGACGCGGAGGCCGAGGCGGCGGCGCGGCCGGAGGTCCCGCGGGTGGTGTCGGCGCTCCGCGCTCGCCTCTGGCAGCTGCAGGCGGAGCTGCGCGAGCAGGAGGTGTCGGAGGCTTCGTCTCGAGCCTACTGCCGGGGCTTCTGCCAGGTAGGAGCCGGGCGGGGCGGGCCGCGGCGCGGGATGCGGGCCGGGTGCGGGCAGCGAGAATGCGGCCGGGGCAGGCACGGGACTGCCGCCCCGGGCACTCGCTCTGCCGATGCTGGCGGTGCGCAGGGCTCGGGGCACCGTGCCCGACTGCCGAGCAGGGCTGTGCACGCCCTGCCTGGGGCGCCCCGTGGGCTCTGCGCCGCCCGCCCGGAGCCGCGGCCGAGGGCACTGCTCGCCTTTGGGCTTTGGCGTCGCTTCGGACCGGGACGGCCGCGGCCCTCAGGTGGGTCTCTGGGGCACGCGGGCCGCACCGCATCGCATTTTCTCGGTGCAGTCTTGGCTCGGTTCCGAGATCTCCGGTTGTCTGTTTCACTTGTCTCGGGATCAAATCTACGTATTCCGCCTTCTTTGCGATCTGCCGTGGTGCGCAGGGAGTGCTTGCTGGCCCGTGAGGGCCTGCAGGGCCCTTAAGTCACCGACTGTGCTGTGGTTTAGGTATCTTGTCTTGAATACTTGCTTAGTTTGCAACCCAGAGGAAGATCACCAATTTCTGAATCGAGGCTCTAAGTTCCAGAAGAAGAGCTGATCTTGATTAAAGTCACAGTGATGGAGATAACTCGTTCTTAAGTAAACTCTTCCAGTGATTAATTATTTTTTGCTACCCTCACAGTATCATTTACTGTGAGCTCTGAGGTTGGAAAATTGTTATGATGCTGGGTTGAAGATTTGTCTCTATTGAGTCTGAAGAGATTGTGGGGTTTAAAGTAAGAAATAAAAAATCTGTTTTCTAAACTAGTTAACAATACCTTAGCTGATGAAACTATAGTATTTGACTGGTGCATGGCAAAATCAGAGAAAAAAGCTTGCTGCTTTGTCACAGATTATGTGTAAGTGGTGTTACCCTTCACAGTCTTCCATTTTGCTTCCACAGGTTGTGTGCTTTGCCATACCATTCTGGGAGGATGTTTAGCTCATCACTTACTGAAACAAGAGAATAAGTATATTTACTAGGTTTCAAAACTCTTTCCTCTCAATCTGCAGGGTGCAGCTACATCCTGCTCTGTATTTGTCCCAAGTTCTGTATATGGTGAACCTGTGACCTTGCATTGACAATGGAGCCTGCTATAAAGTGTGACTCTGTCGATCTTTAGGTTTTGCTAAAATTGTTTCCAGTGGTGTACATTGTGTCAGAATTTGACATAAGTATTCAGCTAACACTTAATAGGTTATCAGGATGATCCTTGTCTGTACACGTCCAGTTTCCCGGATTAGTTTGCTACAGAAGAAGCTTTAGAGATACTTGATCAGTGGAGTGTGGTGTAAGACAGTTCTGCTACCTAAAAAAAACCCAAACAACAACAACGAAAAGAAACCCAAACCATGTCCACAAATAATGTAGCCCTCTAGGTCCTTGTGCTAGTGTTGTAGTCTGGTTTTAAAATACTGTGATACTACAGATAAAAATGGAAAAGATTGGTTTTGAGTTGCCATCAGTCTGGGACTTTTTGGATTGTCATGCCTGTACTCCAGGAGATGCCATGGGGGATGGGGAACTGCTGGTCCATCCTGAAGCAGCTTCAACAGAGGATGAATTTGTGATGTCATTGTGCAGTGTGGGTGGGGTGTAATTTTATGTCTGGGTTTCTCCTGACAGGGGATGTTTGTTATAACTTAAATAACTTAAGGTCTGCCCATAAGTGAAATTTAGGGGACTCAATTTTGTATTAATTACTTGGAAGGTACCACTGATACCTTGTCATAAAGTTATTAAGCTACAGCAGAATGTGCCCAGAAAGAAGCTGAATTTATCTGGGCCTAAGTTTGATTTTTGGAAGTAGATGACATAAAGAGAGCTGAAATGATTTACGTTTGCCATCCTGCGAGTACAGCTGAGGCGGGGGCCTGGAAGGTGCTCTGTTTTGCTGTGGAAATTGTCATGGCTGTCAGGCAAATTATGAACCAAATCAGTGAATTTCCTGTGCTTTGAGCTGTCTGAATGCTGTTCTACTGTAAACTTGTGCTGCTGTGTGCAGCTTTCCAGTAGCTCTTAAGGGGAGTGATGCTGGATGTCACAATTTCCTTGAAGATGCCTATTTTCAAGCAGGGAAACAGTACTGTTGTCCAGGATAACAGAACAAAGAAACTGTTGGAGCCTAAATAATGGGTTGACTCTGCAGCTTTATATTGTACAGGCATGAACGCTTTGCACATTCACCTTGGGAAAAACACGTTTTTTGTGGGGAGCAGTATGTACCCAAATAGCCAGATAGAATGACTAAGGGGATGTTTGAGGCTGTGCTATCATAAATAGGAAGAACCATTATCAGTGAAGGGGAGGATGTCAAAGCATCCCATCTGCCAGTGCCCAGCAGCTGTTGGCTTTCTGAAATTTTTGAAGAAGATGTGCTGCGTGTGATCAGATGTGGTTAAGAAGACGAGGAAGTATTTTTCTTAAAGAGTCTCAAAGCTGTAAGAACAGGTCAGGAAACTTTGAGATCTTCGTCTTTCAATTGGGTCTGAGCAAAACAATTATGCTTCTGAGGAAGTGCAGCTAAGCAGGTGTTCTGTCATTGCAGAACATGAAAATCTGTGCAGTGTGGAGGGCCTGGGCTGGTTGGTTTGTTACATTAGATGGATGTGGCCTCTGCACTTCCTGCCCCACTTGCCCATCAGATGTGTTACTGGAGTCAGAGGAGGATGGGATGCAGTGGGTGTGTATTAACCAGACTTGAAATGTGTGAATACTCTCGTCAGGTAATTACACTGTAAGGTAGCAATTGCTTCTAAATTGTTACTTGAGAATTCCTTAAACACGTAGATTATCTAATTCTGTCAAGTTAATAATTTTTTCATAATAGTTTTTATATAGACTGCCAGGAGAAATCCATAGTGGACAACTGAACAACTATTACTTTTGAAATAGCACAAGGGCTTTGAAGAGCTTCTTTAATACAGTTACTACATTTGGCTTATTTGTCAGTATGCTAATACTAATAGCGTCATAATGTTCAAAACTACAGGTCCTTGAAGTTTAAGCTATTAATAAGTCTGTTGCCTTGAATGTTTTTTACACTGAAACCATTGTTTATATATTTGACAAGAAGTTTCTCATAAATGGTTACTCAGTGAATTCCTCATGTTAGCTTTAAGACTTTGATCCCAGTGCTCAGATTGCACTTGAGCAGGGGTGCAGTGTTCACTAGAAAATTTATTTAATCTTAGAAAGTAGTCTTTGTTTTATGGTTTACACAGACCGGGTAGTTTATGATCAAAGTGTCTGTCAAAATAATTGAGTACTGAATTTGGCTTTTAAAATAGGTTGGTTTTAATGGATATGTTTTTAGAGAAGTGCAGGGATTAGTGTGTTTGATTTGTTTCTGTAGTCAGTGTAACGGTAGTGTTACTGCTGGCCTTACTAAACAGCTGATTTATGATAGTCATCAGTTGACTCTCCGGGGATTGCAGCTTGACAGTCTTTGAACATGACTTAATGCTACAAAGCAATATATGATTTGAGTTACATTATCAAATCCTTCATGAATCTGTTAAATGAGCTTGCAGACTGGTGTTACTCGCCATTCCCTGCTGCAGCTATTGAACTTTGTGCTGTGCTTAAGGCTGATGTCTGCAGACTTCCAATTCCCCGCCTCCCGCTTGTGTCTTTATAGTTATTAATATTATGTGGGGTTTTGGGAAAGTTTGTAACTTCCATTTACCTAGAAGTTCTATTAATGAATTGTTGGGGAACAATCCACAAAACAGCAGATTACTGCTTCTTAGATGGTATTTTTTGTAGGTTTCTCTTTCTTAAGTATAACACGTGATTCTGCTAGTCTGCATTGCTTTTAGGCTAGGAAGGACTATATAGTTATATCACTGACGTAACGTTGGATATTGGCCACTTATTTCTTGCTGTGATGGAGGGTAGGTTTTGTCTCAGAAGGTTTTGGTCATTATTATGACTGCATTTGGTTTTAGCAAGCTTGCAGTAGGGTTAGTTCCAGAGTGTCCTCCTTCCGTTCACCATCTGATAGGATCATATGGGGGTTTTTTAAGGTGTTAAAATAAGTTTGTTGTGTCAGAGTCCCAACTTCAAGTGGTTTGAAAACTAATGTGGCCTCACCATCCTTGTAGGACAATTTGACTTGATTTGAGTGATAGGGTGAAGCACTCTGAACTTTTTTTTTTTTCTCCGTGCAGTCTTGGCCCTAAAATTTCCAAAAAGCACAGCCTCTTTCATTGGTTTTGTTTTCTTTGCAGCTGGCTTTAATCAAGATTGTTACCTTGTTTAGTCTAGGGAGAGTACCACATGGGAGAGGGAGCTGGTAAGTATACAAGCATCACTGCTCTGGAGGTGTAGGAGGGTGTCCAGGGAAAGGCTGTTATTTATGAAGCAAGCAGTCAGAAGAGCTAAGGTGTCTCAAATTGTACTTCATAACCTGTCAGAGCACAGCATGGTAGTGTAGGTACAGCCTAAAATGTTTGGGTAGTACATAGTAATGTTGTTCCTGTGTTGATGTGATTTCTGTTAAAACTGGCTAGATTTTATATTGCTGCTTGAGTACTGTGCCCAGGTAATGTGGGGTTGCTGTGGTCAAGGAGTAAATCCAGGCTAATTTTGCATTTGAAAAATGCCTACGTAATGATCTCATCTGGGTTTTGTATCCTGTTGTGGTGGCTTCATGTTTGCTGTGTGGGTAATGCATGTATCTTTAAAACACTACACCTGTGGTAATGTTCTTAATCTTGAGTTTCTTCCTATTTTTTCCGCATTCTCACCAGTAATAAAGATTCCAGTGATACATACATGGTTCTGTCTCCATGGTAGTTGTACAGCAGGCGCTAGGTGTAGGACTTCTCCCTGAATTTTCTACTTAATAGCTCACATTTCTGCCAATCACATCTAGCTTTCTTCCCAGCAGAAATTCTGACAACTTTATCAAAATAATAAAGTAAATTAAAATGTATTTCAATAAAAGGGAGAATTTCTGTTGAGCTGAAAAGCTGCCACTTTAAATTTTCCTTCAGAGTAAAAA